>JAPZIH010001019.1:0-75625 GCA_027410445.1 Discoglossus pictus
TCTCAGACCCCTATTACTCTCTGTATCTCACCCCGTCTCTCAGACCCTATTACTCTCTGTATCTCACCCTATCTCTCAGACCCTATTACTCTCTGTATCTCACCCCGTCTCTCAGACCCTATTACTCTCTGTATCTCACCACGTCTCTCAGACCCTATTACTCCCTGTATCTCACCCCAGTCTCTCAGACCCTATTACTCTCTGTATCTCACCCTGTCTCTCAGACCCTATTACTCTCTGTATCTCACCCTGTCTCTCAGACCCTATTACTCTCTGTATCTCACCCCGTCTTTCAGACTCTATTACTCTCTATATCTCACCCCGTCTCTCAGACCCTATTACTCTCTGCATCTCACCCTGTCTCTCAGACCCTATTACGTTCTGCATCTCACCCCATCTCTCAGACCCTATTACTCTCTGTATATCACCCTGTCTCTCAGACCCTATTACTCTCTGTATCTCACCCCGTCTCTCAGACCCTATTACTCTCTGTATCTCACCCTATCTCTCAGACCCTATTACTCTCTGTATCTCACCCCGTCTCTCAGACCCTATTACTCTCTGTATCTCACCACGTCTCTCAGACCCTATTACTCTCTGTATCTCACCACGTCTCTCAGACCCTATTACTCTCTGTATCTCACCCCATCTCTCAGACCCTATTACTCTCTGCATCTCACCCTGTCTCTCAGACCCTATTACTCTCTGTATCACCCCCCGTCTCTCAGACCCTATTACTCTCTGTATCTCCCCCCATCTCTCAGACCCTATTACTCTCTGTATCTCCCCCTGTCTCTCAGACCCTATTACTCTCTGTATCTCCCCCTGTCTCTCAGACCCTATTACTCTCTGTATCTCACCTCGTCTCTCAGACCCTATTACTCTCTGTATCTCACCCGTCTCTCAGACCCTATTACTCTCTGTATCTCCCCCTGTCTCTCAGACCCTATTACTCTCTGTATCTCCCCCTGTCTCTCAGACCCTATTACTCTCTGTATCTCACCCCGTCTCTCAGACCCTATTACTCTCTGTATCTCACCCGTCTCTCAGACCCTATTACTCTCTGTATCTCACCCCATCTCTCAGACCCTATTACTCTCTGTATCTCCCCCCATCTCTCAGACCCTATTACTCTCTGTATCTCAACCCGTCTCTCAGACCCTATTACTCTCTGTATCTCACCCCATCTCTCAGACCCTATTACTCTCTGTATCACCCCCCATTCTCTCAGACCCTATTACTCTCTGTATCTCACCCCATCTCTCAGACCCTATTACTCTCTGCATCTCACCCCATCTCTCAGACCCTATTACTCTCTGTATCTCACCCCATCTCTCAGACCCTATTACTCTCTGTATCTCACCCCATCTCTCAGACCCTATTACTCTCTGTATCTCACCCCATCTCTCAGACCCTATTACTCTCTGTATCTCACCCCGTCTCTCAGACCCTATTACTCTCTGTATCTCACCCGTCTCTCAGACCCTATTACTCTCTGTATCTCACCCCATCTCTCAGACCCTATTACTCTCTGTATCTCCCCCCATCTCTCAGACCCTATTACTCTCTGTATCTCAACCCGTCTCTCAGACCCTATTACTCTCTGTATCTCACCCCATCTCTCAGACCCTATTACTCTCTGTATCACCCCCCATTCTCTCAGACCCTATTACTCTCTGTATCTCACCCCATCTCTCAGACCCTATTACTCTCTGCATCTCACCCCATCTCTCAGACCCTATTACTCTCTGTATCTCACCCCATCTCTCAGACCCTATTACTCTCTGTATCTCACCCCATCTCTCAGACCCTATTACTCTCTGTATCTCACCCCATCTCTCAGACCCTATTACTCTCTGTATCTCACCCCGTCTCTCAGACCCTATTACTCTCTGTATCTCACCCGTCTCTCAGACCCTATTACTCTCTGTATCTCAACCGTCTCTCAGACCCTATTACTCTCTGTATCTCACCTCGTCTCTCAGACCCTATTACTCTCTGTATCTCACCTGTCTCTCAGACCCTATTACTCTCTGTATCTCACCACGTCTCTCAGACCCTATTACTCTCTGTATCTCACCCTGTCTCTCAGACCCTATTACTCTCTATATCTCACCCCGTCTCTCAGACCCTATTACTCTCTGTATCTCACCTGTCTCTCAGACCCTATTACTCTCTGTATCTCACCCCGTCTCTCAGACCCTATTACTCTCTGTATCTCACCCCATCTCTCAGACCCTATTACTCTCTGTATCTCATCCCGTCTCTCAGACCCTATTACTCTCTGTATCTCACCCGTCTCTCAGACCCTATTACTCTCTGTATCTCACCTGTCTCTCAGACCCTATTACTCTCTGTATCTCACCCCGTCTCTCAGACCCTATTACTCTCTGTATCTCACCCCGTCTCTCAGACCCTATTACTCTCTGTATCTCACCCCATCTCTCAGACCCTATTACTCTCTGTATCTCACCTGTCTCTCAGACCCTATTACTCTCTGTATCTCACCCCGTCTCTCAGACCCTATTACTCTCTGTATCTCACCCCATCTCTCAGACCCTATTACTCTCTGTATCTCACCTGTCTCTCAGACCCTATTACTCTCTGTATCTCACCCCGTCTCTCAGACCCTATTACTCTCTGTATCTCACCCCATCTCTCAGACCCTATTACTCTCTGTATCTCACCTGTCTCTCAGACCCTATTACTCTCTGTATCTCACCCCATCTCTCAGACCCTATTACTCTCTGTATCTCACCCCATCTCTCAGACCCTATTACTCTCTGTATCTCATCCCGTCTCTCAGACCCTATTACTCTCTGTATCTCACCCGTCTCTCAGACCCTATTACTCTCTGTATCTCACCCCATCTCTCAGACCCTATTACTCTCTGTTTCTCACCCCGTCTCTCAGACCCTATTACTCTCTGTATCTCCCCCTGTCTCTCAGACCCTATTACTCTCTGTATCTCACCTATCTCTCAGACCCTATTACTCTCTGTATCTCACCCGTCTCTCAGACCCTATTACTCTCTGTATCTCACCCTGTCTCTCAGACCCTATTACTCTCTGTATCTCACCCCATCTCTCAGACCCTATTACTCTCTGTATCTCACCCGTCTCTCAGACCCTATTACTCTCTGTAGCTCACCCCGTGTCTCAGACCCTATTACTCTCTGTATCTCACCCTGTCTCTCAGACCCTATTACTCTCTGTATCTCACCCATCTCTCAGACCCTATTACTCTCTGTATCTCACCCTGTCTCTCAGACCCTATTACTCTCTGTATCTCACCCCGTCTCTCAGACCCTATTACTCTCTGTATCTCACCCTGTCTCTCAGACCCTATTACTCTCTGTATCTCACCCCGTCTCTCAGACCCTATTACTCTCTGTATCTCACCCCGTCTCTCAGACCCTATTACTCTCTGTATCTCACCCTATCTCTCAGACCCTATTACTCTCTGTATCTCACCCCGTCTCTCAGACCCTATTACTCTCTGTATCTCACCACGTCTCTCAGACCCTATTACTCCCTGTATCTCACCCCATCTCTCAGACCCTATTACTCTCTGTATCTCACCCTGTCTCTCAGACCCTATTACTCTCTGTATCTCACCCTGTCTCTCAGACCCTATTACTCTCTGTATCTCACCCCGTCTTTCAGACTCTATTACTCTCTATATCTCACCCTGTCTCTCAGACCCTATTACTTTCTGCATCTCACCCTGTCTCTCAGACCCTATTACTCTCTGTATCTCACCCTGTCTCTCAGACCCTATTACTCTCTGCATCTCACCCTGTCTCTCAGACCCTATTACTCTCTGCATCTCACCCTGTCTCTAAGACCCTATTACTCTCTGTATCTCCCCGTCTCTCAGACCCTATTACTCTCTGTATCTCACCCCGTCTCTCAGACCCTATTACTCTCTGTATCTCACCCTATCTCTCAGACCCTATTACTCTCTGTATCTCACCCCGTCTCTCAGACCCTATTACTCTCTGTATCTCACCACGTCTCTCAGACCCTATTACTCTCTGTATCTCACCACGTCTCTCAGACCCTATTACTCTCTGTATCTCACCCCATCTCTCAGACCCTATTACTCTCTGTATCTCACCCCGTCTCTCAGGCCCTATTACTCTCTGTATCTCCCCCTGTCTCTCAGACCCTAATACTCTCTGTATCTCCCCCTGTCTCTCAGACCCTATTACTCTCTGTATCTCACCCTGTCTCTCAGACCCTATTACTCTCTGCATCTCACCCTGTCTCTCAGACCCTATTACTCTCTGTATCTCCCCCTGTCTCTCAGACCCTATTACTCTCTGTATCTCACCTATCTCTCAGACCCTATTACTCTCTGTATCTCACCCAATCTCTCAGACCCTATTACTCTCTGTATCTAACCCCGTCTCTCAGACCCTATTACTCTCTATATCTCACCCCGTGTCTCAGACCCTATTACTCTCTGCATCTCACCCAATCTCTCAGACCCTATTACTCTCTGTATCTAACCCCGTCTCTCAGACCCTATTACTCTCTATATCTCACCCCGTGTCTCAGACCCTATTACTCTCTGCATCTCACCCAATCTCTCAGACCCTATTACTCTCTGTATCTCACCCCGTCTCTCAGACCCTATTACTCTCTGTATCTCACCCGTCTCTCAGACCCTATTACTCTCTGTATCTCACCCAATCTCTCAGACCCTATTACTCTCTGTATCTCACCCTGTCTCTCAGACCCTATTACTCTCTGTATCTCACCCGTCACTCAGACCCTATTACTCTCTGTATCTCACCCTATCTCTCAGACCCTATTACTCTCTGTATCTCACCCCATCTCTCAGACCCTATTACTCTCTGTATCTCACCCGTCTCTCAGACCCTATTACTCTCTGTATCTCCCCCCATCTCTCAGACCCTATTACTCTCTGTATCTCACCCCATCTCTCAGACCCTATTACTCTCTGTATCTCACCCTATCTCTCAGACCCTATTATTCTCTGTATCTCACCCCGTCTCTCAGACCCTATTACTCTCTGTATCTCACCTGTAGCGGAACCCATCACTGTTTTACCCTGTTTTATGATTATTCTTGGTTAAAATATGATCCTACAATATGTATGCTGGTTGATGCTCTGCAGAATATTAGCCAGACTTTTGCAGACCTAGGCTAATAGATAATCCTATTACAGAGATTCAAGAGATAAGAAAGTTGTAAAGGATCCTTGCATTTTCCAAAGTGTTTTAATTCTCTGATAAGAACAAAGAGGTGTAATTGAATCAGTGTCTGATTGTATCAAAGTTGCCAGGGAGGTGTGACCCCCCCTATTGTTCTCTTTGTGTGTATTGTGTGTAGCCAAATATGGGCATGTGTATTGCCTGTGGCCAAAGAGATGTATATATAGTTCTGCAATAACAAAATAAAGTCAGTATTCATTTGACTCCCAAATTGTGTGTCGTCCAATATGGGAGGTCGGGGATGGTGAAACTGTAGTGCCTCGTGGGTATTTTATCGTATACCAGCGGAGATTTTGGACTGCGTGTTCCTGCTCCGTTACATTTGTTGGCAAGTGGCGGGATTGTTCCCACGGTCAGAAGGACAGCTACAGGAGACACCATTCCGTGGAGTACAAATTGAGGGCAACGCTAGTATCCATACAGCGCCCCTGGCTACAGCAGGATGGAACCGGCTAGTTTTCAGACAGCGTTCCATCATGAGGAGGAGGAGGCGGCCGCGGACTACAGGGATGCAGACATAAAGGAACTCATGGTTACAGTACCTCGTATTACCCCACAGAATGAGTTTGGAAGAGAACTCCAAAGCAGACTGGCCTTTTTCCCAGATACGCTTCCCATGAAAACCTTGGAATGGTTAATGACAGATGTCCACAAATCCATAATGGAAAAGCAGCGGGCACGGGAGCGGTCCATCTGGGGAGCTGCTAACCCACCTCCCACCATTAAACCCCCCCCAGCACTGCGTCCGGGTGGTGGGAACTACCAAACCCCTTCACGGTACATCAGGTGCCACACGTGTAACCAGCAGGGTCACATGCAGAGAGACTGTCTCAGAAACAGAAACCGCTCCACGTGGAATACTCCAACTAATTCCACCTCCCAGCGGCAGTGTGTTCCCCAGGGAGCCGAAGGTGTCGTCCTTCCTCCCCAGCGGCAGTGTGAACCCCAGGGGGCAGAAGGTGTCGTCCTTTCCCCCCAGCGGCAGTGTGAACCCCAGGGGGCAGAAGGTGTCGTCCTTCCCCCTCAGCGGCAGTGTGTACCCCAGGGGGCTGAATGTGTCGTCCTTCCCCCCCAGCGGCAGTGTGTACCCCAGGGAGCTGAAGGTGTCGTCCTTCCGCCCCAGCGGCAGTGTGTTCCCCAGGGAGCCGAAGGTGTCGTCCTTCCTCCCCAGCGGCAGTGTGAACCCCAGGGGGCAGAAGGTGTCGTCCTTTCCCCCCAGCGGCAGTGTGAACCCCAGGGGGCAGAAGGTGTCGTCCTTGCCCCTCAGCGGCAGTGTGAACCCCAGGGGGCAGAAGGTGTCGTCCTTTCCCCCCAGCGGCAGTGTGAACCCCAGGGGGCAGAAGGTGTCGTCCTTCCCCCTCAGCGGCAGTGTGTACCCCAGGGAGCTGAAGGTGTCGTCCTTCCTTCCCAGCGGCAGTGTGTACCCCAGGGAGCTGAAGGTGTCAGCCTTCCCCCCCAGCGGCAGTGTGAACCCCAGGGGGCAGAAGGTGTCGTCCTTCCTCCCCAGCGGCAGTGTGAACCCCAGGGGGCAGAAGGTGTCGTCCTTTCCCCCCAGCGGCAGTGTGAACCCCAGGGGGCAGAAGGTGTCGTCCTTCCCCCTCAGCGGGAGTGTGAACCCCAGGGGGCAGAAGGTGTCGTCCTTTCCCCCCAGCGGCAGTGTGAACCCCAGGGGGCAGAAGGTGTCGTCCTTCCCCCTCAGCGGGAGTGTGTACCCCAGGGAGCTGAAGGTGTCGTCCTTCCTTCCCAGCGGCAGTGTGAAACACAGGGGGCAGAAAGTGTCATCCTTCCCCCCCAGCGACAGTTTACCCTAACCAGGGGAGACACCAATCTCCCAGACGGCGCAGATGGGACCGTGGTCTCTGTGCCCACAGCTTGTCCAGATCCCCAACTACCGTCACTGGGACAACCGGAGGAGGGGGTAAGTACAAATTCCCCTCCCCAGCTAACTTCTAATGTGGCCCCAGGGTTAACAGAGGAAATGTTAACCCCCACTGACCCCCACGTTTCCCTGGCTACTGAGCCGAAATATGTCCCAAGTACCCCAGCAGAAGAGCTGACAGCGGGGCAGAGTGCAGTCGGCCTCTGCCCTCCCTTTGTCCCTTGTACAGAGCAGGATGTCCTGCAGGTTATACCAGCAGAAGAGCTGGCATCAGGGCAGAGTGCCGCTGGCCTCTGCCCCTCAAGTCCCCTCAGCGTGTTGCCCCCTCACCACAGCAAAATATCCAGGTACCTGGTTAGACTTCCCCCCAAAGGAGAGATGTGTGACGAAGTGCCCTTCGCCACTTTGGCTTGGAGAGGACTGTTTGCCAGCCTCCTGCCCTGCGACTATGGCCCTGGTACATATTGCCCTTTGGAACCAGTGTTCGGCCATACCAGAGTGTATGTCACTCATTCTGGCCCTTTACATACAGGGGGTCATTCTGTACTTGCCCTTTGGGAGCGGTGATACCCCAGATAACTGTGCCATGAAGCCCATTCATATAATGAAAGACTATGGGAAAGACTTTAGCTACATGGCAATTGAACTCTGTGAAGAGGATCTGAGCGCTATTCGGTGGTTTTGTGCGCTCAGATCCCAGCTATCTGGGGATATGGGAAATATGAGTCAATGTTGATGGGTTGTCAAACTAGAGAATTGACCAACAAATACTTTTGTCCGGACATCCCCAGGCCGATCCGTTGGGATCAGACCGTGTATGCCGGCTTATGGTCACGGGGGAGGTGTGTAGCGGAACCCATCACTGTTTTACCCTGTTTTATGATTATTCTTGGTTAAAATATGATCCTACAATATGTATGCTGGTTGATGCTCTGCAGAATATTAGCCAGACTTTTGCAGACCTAGGCTAATAGATAATCCTATTACAGAGATTCAAGAGATAAGAAAGTTGTAAAGGATCCTTGCATTTTCCAAAGTGTTTTAATTCTCTGATAAGAACAAAGAGGTGTAATTGAATCAGTGTCTGATTGTATCAAAGTTGCCAGGGAGGTGTGACCCCCCTATTGTTCTCTTTGTGTGTATTGTGTGTAGCCAAATATGGGCATGTGTATTGCCTGTGGCCAAAGAGATGTATATATAGTTCTGCAATAACAAAATAAAGTCAGTATTCATTTGACTCCCAAATTGTGTGTCGTCCAATATGGGAGGTCGGGGATGGTGAAACTGTAGGGCCTCGTGGGTATTTTATCGTATACCAGCGGAGATTTTGGACTGCGTGTTCCTGCTCCGTTACATCACCCGTCTCTCAGACCCTATTACTCTCTGTATCTCCCCCCATCTCTCAGACCCTATTACTCTCTGTATCTCACCTGTCTCTCAGACCCTATTACTCTCTGTATCTCAGCCCATCTCTCAGACCCTATTACTCTCTGTATCTCACCCTATCTCTCAGACCCTATTATTCTCTGTATCTCACCCCGTCTCTCAGACCCTATTACTCTCTGTATCTCACCCCATCTCTCAGACCCTATTACTCTCTGTATCTCACCCCATCTCTCAGACCCTATTACTCTCTGTATCTCACCTATCTCTCAGACCCCATTACTCTCTGTATCTCCCCGTCTCTCAGACCCTATTACTCTCTGTATCTCACCCGTCTCTCAGACCCTATTACTCTCTGCATCTCACCCTGTCTCTCAGACCCTATTACTCTCTGTATCTCACCCGTCTCTCAGACCCTATTACTCTCTGTATCTCACCCTGTCTCTCAGACCCTATTACTCTCTGTATCTCACCCGTCTCTCAGACCCTATTACTCTCTGTATCTCCCCCCATCTCTCAGACCCTATTACTCTCTGTATCTCCCCCCATCTCTCAGACCCTATTACTCTCTGTATCTCACCCCATCTCTCAGACCCTATTACTCTCTGTATCTCACCCTGTCTCTCAGACCCTATTACTCTCTGTATCTCACCCGTCTCTCAGACCCTATTACTCTCTGTATCTCACCCTGTCTCTCAGACCCTATTACTCTCTGTATCTCACCCCGTCTCTCAGACCCTATTACTCTCTGTATCTCACCCCGTCTCTCAGACCCTATTACTCTCTGTATCTCACCCCATCTCTCAGACCCTATTACTCTCTGTATCTCACCCCATCTCTCAGACCCTATTACTCTCTGTATCTCACCCGTCTCTCAGACCCTATTACTTTCTGCATCTCACCCTGTGTCTCAGACCCTATTATTCTCTGTATCTCACCCCATCTCTCAGACCCCATTACTCTCTGTATCTCCCCGTCTCTCAGACCCTATTACTCTCTGTATCTCACCCCATCTCTCAGACCCTATTACTCTCTGTATCTCACCCTATCTCTCAGACCCTATTACTCTCTGTATCTCACCCCATCTCTCAGACTCTATTACTCTCTGTATCTCACCCTTCTCTCAGGCCCTATTACTCTCTGCATCTCACCCTGTCTCTCAGACCCTATTACTCTCTGTATCTCACCCAATCTCTCAGACCCTATTACTCTCTGTATCTCACCCCATCTCTCAGACCCTATTACTCTCTGTATCTCACCCCATCTCTCAGATCCTATTACTCTCTGTATCTCACCCGTCTCTCAGACCCTATTACTCTCTGTATCTCACCCGTCTCTCAGACTCTATTACTCTCTGTATCTCACCCCATCTCTCAGACCCTATTACTCTCTGTATCTCACCCAATCTCTCAGACCCTATTACTCTCTGTATCTCACCCCATCTCTCAGACCCTATTACTCTCTGTATCTCACCCCGTCTCTCAGACCCTATTACTCTCTGTATCTCACCCGTCTCTCAGACCCTATTACTTTCTGCATCTCACCCTGTGTCTCAGACCCTATTACTCTCTGTATCTCACCCCGTCTCTCAGACTCTATTACTCTCTGTATCTCACCCTATCTCTCAGACCCTATTACTCTCTGTATCTCACCCCATCTCTCAGACTCTATTACTCTCTGTATCTCACCCTTCTCTCAGGCCCTATTACTCTCTGCATCTCACCCTGTCTCTCAGACCCTATTACTCTCTGTATCTCACCCAATCTCTCAGACCCTATTACTCTCTGTATCTCACCCCATCTCTCAGACCCTATTACTCTCTGTATCTCACCCCATCTCTCAGATCCTATTACTCTCTGTATCTCACCCGTCTCTCAGACCCTATTACTCTCTGTATCTCACCCGTCTCTCAGACCCTATTACTCTCTGTATCTCACCCCATCTCTCAGATCCTATTACTCTCTGTATCTCACCCGTCTCTCAGACCCTATTACTCTCTGTATCTCACCTCGTCTCTCAGACCCTATTACTCTCTGCATCTCACCCTGTCTCTCAGACCCTATTACTCTCTGTATCTCACCCCATCTCTCAGACCCTATTACTCTCTGTATCTCACCCCGTCTCTCAGACCCTATTACTCTCTGTATCTCACCCAATCTCTCAGACCCTATTACTCTCTGTATCTCACCCCATCTCTCAGACCCTATTACTCTCTGTATCTCACCCCGTCTCTCAGACCCTATTACTCTCTGTATCTCACCCGTCTCTCAGACCCTATTACTTTCTGCATCTCACCCTGTGTCTCAGACCCTATTACTCTCTGTATCTCACCCCGTCTCTCAGACTCTATTACTCTCTGTATCTCACCCCATCTCTCAGACCCCATTACTCTCTGTATCTCCCCGTCTCTCAGACCCTATTACTCTCTGTATCTCACCCCGTCTCTCAGACTCTATTACTCTCTGTATCTCACCCCGTCTCTCAGACTCTATTACTCTCTGTATCTCACCCCATCTCTCAGACCCTATTACTCTCTGTATCTCACCCCGTCTCTCAGACCCTATTACTCTCTGTATCTCACCCGTCTCTCAGACCCTATTACTTTCTGCATCTCACCCTGTGTCTCAGACCCTATTACTCTCTGTATCTCACCCCGTCTCTCAGACTCTATTACTCTCTGTATCTCACCCCATCTCTCAGACCCCATTACTCTCTGTATCTCCCCGTCTCTCAGACCCTATTACTCTCTGTATCTCACCCCGTCTCTCAGACTCTATTACTCTCTGTATCTCACCCCATCTCTCAGACCCCATTACTCTCTGTATCTCCCCGTCTCTCAGACCCTATTACTCTCTGTATCTCACCCCGTCTCTCAGACTCTATTACTCTCTGTATCTCACCCTGTCTCTCAGACCCCATTACTCTCTGTATCTCCCCGTCTCTCAGACCCTATTACTCTCTGTATCTCACCCCATCTCTCAGACCCCATTACTCTCTGTATCTCCCCGTCTCTCAGACCCTATTACTCTCTGTATCTCACCCCGTCTCTCAGACCCTATTACTCTCTGTATCTCACCCGTCTCTCAGACCCTATTACTCTCTGTATCTCACCCCGTCTCTCAGACCCAATTACTCTCTGTATCTCACCCCATCTCTCAGACCCTATTACTCTCTGTATCTCCCCGTCTCTCAGACCCTATTACTCTCTGTATCTCACCCTGTCTCTCAGACCCTATTACTCTCTGTATCTCACCCCATCTCTCAGACCCTATTACTCTCTGCATCT
Source organism: Discoglossus pictus (assembly GCA_027410445.1). Classification (NCBI taxonomy): domain Eukaryota; kingdom Metazoa; phylum Chordata; class Amphibia; order Anura; family Alytidae; genus Discoglossus; species Discoglossus pictus. The sequence goes on from JAPZIH010001019.1 coordinate 11,791, forward strand.
CACCCTGTCTCTCAGACCCTATTACTCTCTGTATCTCACCCCATCTCTCAGACCCTATTACTCTCTGTATCTCACCCCGTCTCTCAGACCCTATTACTCTCTGCATCTCACCCTGTCTCTCAGACCCTATTACTCTCTGTATCTCACCCCGTCTCTCAGACCCTATTACTCTCTGTATCTCACCCTGTCTCTCAGACCCTATTACTCTCTGTATCTCACCCCATCTCTCAGACCCCATTACTCTCTGTATCTCCCCGTCTCTCAGACCCTATTACTCTCTGTATCTCACCCGTCTCTCAGACCCTATTACTCTCTGTATCTCACCCCGTCTCTCAGACCCAATTACTCTCTGTATCTCACCCCATCTCTCAGACCCTATTACTCTCTGTATCTCCCCGTCTCTCAGACCCTATTACTCTCTGTATCTCACCCTGTCTCTCAGACCCTATTACTCTCTGTATCTCACCCCATCTCTCAGACCCTATTACTCTCTGCATCTCACCCTGTCTCTCAGACCCTATTACTCTCTGTATCTCACCCCATCTCTCAGACCCTATTACTCTCTGTATCTCACCCCGTCTCTCAGACCCTATTACTCTCTGCATCTCACCCTGTCTCTCAGACCCTATTACTCTCTGTATCTCACCCCGTCTCTCAGACCCTATTACTCTCTGTATCTCACCCTGTCTCTCAGACCCTATTACTCTCTGTATCTCACCCCATCTCTCAGACCCCATTACTCTCTGTATCTCCCCGTCTCTCAGACCCTATTACTCTCTGTATCTCACCCCATCTCAGACCCTATTACTCTCTGTATCTCACCCCGTCTCTCAGACTCTATTACTCTCTGTATCTCACCCTATCTCTCAGACCCTATTACTCTCTGTATCTCACCCCATCTCTCAGACTCTATTACTCTCTGTATCTCACCCCGTCTCTCAGACCCTATTACTCTCTGTATCTCACCCCGTCTCTCAGACCCTATTACTCTCTGTATCTCACCCAATCTCTCAGACTCTATTATTCTCTGTATCTCACCCCGTCTCTCAGACCCTATTACTCTCTGTATCTCACCCAATCTCTCAGACCCTATTACTCTCTGCATCTCACCCTGTCTCTCAGACCCTATTACTCTCTGTATCTCACCCAATCTCTCAGACCCTATTACTCTCTGTATCTCACCCCATCTCTCAGACCCTATTACTCTCTGTATCTCACCCCATCTCTCAGATCCTATTACTCTCTGTATCTCACCCGTCTCTCAGACCCTATTACTCTCTGTATCTCACCCGTCTCTCAGACTCTATTACTCTCTGTATCTCACCTCGTCTCTCAGACCCTATTACTCTCTGCATCTCACCCTGTCTCTCAGACCCTATTACTCTCTGTATCTCACCCCATCTCTCAGACCCTATTACTCTCTGTATCTCACCCCGTCTCTCAGACCCTATTACTCTCTGTATCTCACCCAATCTCTCAGACCCTATTACTCTCTGTATCTCACCCCATCTCTCAGACCCTATTACTCTCTGTATCTCACCCCGTCTCTCAGACCCTATTACTCTCTGTATCTCACCCGTCTCTCAGACCCTATTACTTTCTGCATCTCACCCTGTGTCTCAGACCCTATTACTCTCTGTATCTCACCCCGTCTCTCAGACTCTATTACTCTCTGTATCTCACCCCATCTCTCAGACCCCATTACTCTCTGTATCTCCCCGTCTCTCAGACCCTATTACTCTCTGTATCTCACCCTGTCTCTCAGACCCTATTACTCTCTGCATCTCACCCAATCTCTCACACCCTATTACTCTCTGTATCTCACCCGTCTCTCAGACTCTATTACTCTCTGTATCTCACCCCATCTCTCAGACCCCATTACTCTCTGTATCTCCCCGTCTCTCAGACCCTATTACTCTCTGTATCTCACCCCATCTCTCAGACCCCATTACTCTCTGTATCTCCCCGTCTCTCAGACCCTATTACTCTCTGTATCTCACCCAATCTCTCAGACCCTATTACTCTCTGTATCTCACCCCATCTCTCAGACCCTATTACTCTCTGTATCTCACCCGTCTCTCAGACCCTATTACTCTCTGTATCTCACCCGTCTCTCAGACCCTATTACTCTCTGTATCTCACCCCGTCTCTCAGACCCAATTACTCTCTGTATCTCACCCCATCTCTCAGACCCTATTACTCTCTGTATCTCCCCGTCTCTCAGACCCTATTACTCTCTGTATCTCACCCTGTCTCTCAGACCCTATTACTCTCTGTATCTCACCCCATCTCTCAGACCCCATTACTCTCTGTATCTCCCCGTCTCTCAGACCCTATTACTCTCTGTATCTCACCCCGTCTCTCAGACTCTATTACTCTCTGTATCTCACCCCATCTCTCAGACCCCATTACTCTCTGTATCTCCCCGTCTCTCAGACCCTATTACTCTCTGTATCTCACCCCATCTCTCAGACCCTATTACTCTCTGTATCTCCCCGTCTCTCAGACCCTATTACTCTCTGTATCTCCCCGTCTCTCAGACCCTATTACTCTCTGTATCTCACCCCGTCTCTCAGACTCTATTACTCTCTGTATCTCCCCGTCTCTCAGACCCTATTACTCTCTGTATCTCACCCAATCTCTCAGACCCTATTACTCTCTGTATCTCACCCCATCTCTCAGACCCTATTACTCTCTGTATCTCACCCGTCTCTCAGACCCTATTACTCTCTGTATCTCACCCGTCTCTCAGACCCTATTACTCTCTGTATCTCACCCCGTCTCTCAGACCCAATTACTCTCTGTATCTCACCCCATCTCTCAGACCCTATTACTCTCTGTATCTCCCCGTCTCTCAGACCCTATTACTCTCTGTATCTCACCCTGTCTCTCAGACCCAATTACTCTCTGTATCTCACCCCATCTCTCAGACCCTATTACTCTCTGTATCTCACCCTGTCTCTCAGACCCTATTACTCTCTGTATCTCACCCCATCTCTCAGACCCTATTACTCTCTGTATCTCACCCCGTCTCTCAGACCCTATTACTCTCTGCATCTCACCCTGTCTCTCAGACCCTATTACTCTCTGTATCTCACCCCGTCTCTCAGACCCTATTACTCTCTGTATCTCACCCGTCTCTCAGACCCTATTACTTTCTGCATCTCACCCTGTGTCTCAGACCCTATTACTCTCTGTATCTCACCCGTCTCTCAGACCCTATTACTCTCTGCATCTCACCCTGTCTCTCAGACCCTATTACTCTCTGTATCTCACCCCGTCTCTCAGACCCTATTACTCTCTGTATCTCACCCGTCTCTCAGACCCTATTACTTTCTGCATCTCACCCTGTGTCTCAGACCCTATTACTTTCTGCATCTCACCCTGTGTCTCAGACCCTATTACTCTCTGTATCTCACCCTGTCTCTCAGACCCCATTACTCTCTGTATCTCACCCGTCTCTCAGACCCTATTACTCTCTGTATCTCACCCCATCTCTCAGACCCTATTACTCTCTGTATCTCACCCCGTCTCTCAGACCCTATTACTCTCTGTATCTCACCCCATCTCTCAGACCCCATTACTCTCTGTATCTCCCCGTCTCTCAGACCCTATTACTCTCTGTATCTCACCCGTCTCTCAGACCCTATTACTCTCTGCATCTCACCCTGTCTCTCAGACCCTATTACTCTCTGTATCTCACCCGTCTCTCAGACCCTATTACTCTCTGTATCTCACCCTGTCTCTCAGACCCTATTACTCTCTGTATCTCACCCGTCTCTCAGACCCTATTACTCTCTGTATCTCCCCCCATCTCTCAGACCCTATTACTCTCTGTATCTCACCTATCTCTCAGACCCTATTACTCTCTGTATCTCACCCGTCTCTCAGACCCTATTACTCTCTGTATCTCACCCTGTCTCTCAGACCCTATTACTCTCTGTATCTCACCCCGTCTCTCAGACCCTATTACTCTCTGTATCTCACCCTGTCTCTCAGACCCTATTACTCTCGGTATCTCACCCCGTCTCTCAGACCCTATTACTCTCGGTATCTCACCCCGTCTCTCAGACCCTATTACTCTCTGTATCTCACCCCGTCTCTCAGACCCTATTACTCTCTGTATCTCACCCCGTCTCTCAGACCCTATTACTCTCTGTATCTCACCCCGTCTCTCAGACCCTATTACTCTCTGTATCTCACCCCATCTCTCAGACCCTATTACTCTCTGTATCTCACCCCGTCTCTCAGACCCTATTACTCTCTGTATCTCACCCGTCTCTCAGACCCTATTACTTTCTGCATCTCACCCCGTCTCTCAGACCCTATTACTCTCTGTATCTCACCCCATCTCTCAGACCCCATTACTCTCTGTATCTCCCCATCTCTCAGACCCTATTACTCTTTGTATCTCACCCCATCTCTCAGATCCTATTACTCTCTGTATCTCACCCGTCTCTCAGACCCTATTACTCTCTGTATCTCACCCCATCTCTCACACCCTATTACTCTCTGTATCTCACCCTATCTCTCAGACCCTATTACTCTCTGTATCTCACCCGTCTCTCAGACCCTATTACTCTCTGTATCTCACCCGTCTCTCAGACTCTATTACTCTCTGTATCTCACCCGTCTCTCAGACCCTATTACTCTCTGTATCTCACCCTGTCTCAGACCCTATTACTCTCTGTATCTCACCCCATCTCTCAGACCCTATTACTCTCTGTATCTCACCCCATCTCTCAGACCCTATTACTCTCTGTATCTCACCCCATCTCTCAGACCCCATTACTCTCTGTATCTCCCCGTCTCTCAGACCCTATTACTCTCTGTATCTCACCCCGTCTCTCAGACCCTATTACTCTCTGTATCTCACCCAATCTCTCAGACCCTATTACTCTCTGTATCTCACCCCATCTCTCAGACCCTATTACTCTCTGTATCTCACCCGTCTCTCAGACCCTATTACTCTCTGTATCTCACCCGTCTCTCAGACCCTATTACTCTCTGTATCTCACCCCGTCTCTCAGACCCAATTACTCTCTGTATCTCACCCCATCTCTCAGACCCTATTACTCTCTGTATCTCCCCGTCTCTCAGACCCTATTACTCTCTGTATCTCACCCTGTCTCTCAGACCCTATTACTCTCTGTATCTCACCCCATCTCTCAGACCCTATTACTCTCTGCATCTCACCCTGTCTCTCAGACCCTATTACTCTCTGTATCTCACCCCATCTCTCAGACCCTATTACTCTCTGTATCTCACCCCGTCTCTCAGACCCTATTACTCTCTGCATCTCACCCTGTCTCTCAGACCCTATTACTCTCTGTATCTCACCCCGTCTTTCAGACCCTATTACTCTCTGTATCTCACCCGTCTCTCAGACCCTATTACTTTCTGCATCTCACCCTGTGTCTCAGACCCTATTACTCTCTGTATCTCACCCGTCTCTCAGACCCTATTACTTTCTGCATCTCACCCTGTCTCTCAGACCCTATTACTCTCTGTATCTCACCCTGTAACGGAGCTGTGACATCAGAGGTCAATATCTCCGCTAATAAATAACAAAGATAGCCAAGTGTAGCGCAGCCCGGGCCCACAAGTCCCTCTCTCCACAATGGACGATACACACCATGGATTTTCAGAACAAGAATAACTTTTAATTATTTTACACACATATATATACAGTCAGAAGGGGGTGAGAGTCTCCACAGGGACAATGGAATACTCCCACCTTAGGCCATACAAAGACTTCATTAGCAACAGGATTATAATCTTATCACATCATCACGGGAGCCGACTGGTTCCATACACAATAGAGCTGCAAACAAAGCAGATGGATAATTGGGTTAGCTCTTCCTGTCCCTAGCAGACTCCCATTTCTAAACAAGAGGATGGAAAGCCAAGATTAACCCTTGGGCCTCGTATAGTCCAGTGGTTCAAAAGATAGATCATAGTCCTTTCTGACCAAATGAAGCATGGCTTCCATGTCTATGTAGGGGGGAAATCAAGCGTATCAACATGGGCCGTAATCAAAAGGTAGAATTCGGGCAACCAGGCTCCTCCAATTCGCAGTGACGAGACGGATCTCGTCACATCTCTCCCCTTTTCCAAACAGACTAACAGAGTATCTGACCTTCTGCCGGTCAGTGCTCTGGTTAGTCCAGCAGCCCACCCACAAAACACAATCAGCAGTATAGCCCACTCACAATAACTGGTTACTACACCTGGGTAGAGGAGAAACTTGTCCAGGTCCAGGTGCCTCACCACGGCTGGGCGGGGTACTGGTAAGCTGCCTTGGTGGGTTGCGGAGTGGGCAGAGACCAGTGGTACTCTGCCCTGGTTGCTTTAGGGGGAGACCGGCTGTCTCCCCTTTGGATACGCAGCTCTGCTGCTGTAGGGGGAGATCGACTGTCTCCCCTTTGGATACATGGCTCTGTTGCTGTCGGGGGAGACCGGCTGTCTCCCCTTTGGCTAAACAGCCCTGTTGCTGGAGAATGGAGTCTGAGCCCCCAATTCCCTGCATATCAATCTGCCGCTGTGGGACAGGACCAGCTGTCTCTGCCCCCTGTAACTCAGTCTGCCGCTGGGGATCTGGGCTGACTACCCAGCATCCCTGCAGGGCCGGTGGAGAGACCTCAGTCCTATCTCCACCTGACGCCTGGGGTTCCTCCCAGTAAAACTCTACAACATCTTCCCAGCTGAAGGGGTCTGGATCTGGGTCTCTCACCTTGTTGTCCTGCTGAGCCTTCCCAATGGAGTAGAAGAGATCTCGGTAGTCTTGCTCTAGTCCCCACTCGAGGGTGGCTAGGTGACCCAGGTCTTGCTCTACCTCATGGGGGTCATCCCAGTCATGCCTAGCCTCCCTTTCATAGAAAATGTCCTGAAGTCTGGTCTGCGCAGGGCTCCCGAAGTCAGGATCTCCAAATGACAGCCATAACAACCCAGGACCATCAAACTCCTCTCCCTCTGGCTTATCATGCTCGGCTGTCCAGGGTATATATTGTGCCATATACCACCAGAGCACCTGGTAGGCATCCTCCCTCCATAGCTTATGCCGTGTACGGAGCTTGAGTTCTTCCACCCATTCCTCCAGGGGCTGCTCTCCCAGGAAGGGCATGCGCAGGGCTACTTGCTTCTGCAACCGCTGCTCTTCACTGGGGAGACTCTCACCCCGCTGGTATTGTACATTATCCAGGGCCTGGTACCAGATGCCTTTCCTTAATGCATCCCGGCCATCCAGGTCCTCATCCTCGTATAGCACTGCTGGTTCCATTCTGCTGCTTTTAGGGTCGCTGTACTGGGACATGCGTTGCCCCCAACTTGTAAAGCCACAGAATGGTGTCTCCTGTAGCTGTCCTTCTGGCTGTGGGAACAATCTCGCCGCTTGCCACCAAATGTAACGGAGCTGTGACATCAGAGTTTAATATCTCCGCTAATAAATAACAAAGGACAGCCAAGTATAGCGCAGCGCGGTCCCACAAGTCCCTCTCTCCACAATGGACGATACACACCGTGGATTTTCAGAACAGGAATAACTTTTAATTCTTTTACACACATATATATATACAGTCAGAACGGGGGGTGAGAGTCTCCACAGGGACAATGGAATACTCCCACCTTTGGCCATACAAAGACTTAATTAGCAACTGGATTATAATCTTATCACATCATCACTGGAGCCGACTGGTTCCATACACAATAGAGCTACAAACAAAGCAGATGGATAATTGGGTTAGCTCTTCCTGTCCCTAGCAGACTCCCATTTCTAAACAAGAGGATGGAAAGCCAAGATTAACCCTTGGGCCTTGTATAGTCCAGTGGTTCAAAAGATAGATCATAGTCCTTTCTGACCAAATGAAGCATGGCTTCCATGTCTTTGTAGAGGGAAAATCAAGCGTATCAACATGGGCCGTAATCAAAAGGTAGAATTCGGGCAACCAGGCTCCTCCATCTCGTCACACTCTCTGTATCTCACCCCGTCTCTCAGACCCTATTACTCTCTGTATCTCACCTGTCTCTCAGACCCTATTACTCTCTGTATCTCACCCATCTCTCAGTCCCTATTACTCTCTGTATCTCACCCCATCTCTCAGATCCTATTACTCTCTGTATCTCACCCCATCTCTCAGACCCTATTACTCTCTGTATCTCACCCCATCTCTCACACCCTATTACTCTCTGTATCTCACCCTGTCTCTCAGACCCTATTACTCTCTGTATCTCACCCCGTCTCTCAGACCCTATTACTCTCTGTATCTCACCCCGTCTCTCAGACCCTATTACTCTCTGTATCTCACCCCGTCTCTCAGACCCTATTACTCTCTGTATCTCACCCCATCTCTCAGACCCTATTACTCTCTGTATCTCACCCCATCTCTCAGACCCTATTAATCTCTGTATCTCACCCCCTCTCAGACCCTATTACTCTCTGTATCTCACCCCATCTCTCAGACCTTATTACTCTCTGTATCTCACCCCATCTCTCAGACCCTATTACTCTCTGTATCTCACCCCATCTCTCAGATCCTATTACTCTCTGTATCTCACCTGTCTCTCAGACCCTATTACTCTCTGTATCCCCCCCCGTCTCTCAGACCCTATTACTCTCTGTATCTCACCCTGTCTCTCCAACCCTATTACTCTCTGTATCTCACCCCAGTGTCTCAGACCCTTTTACTCTCTGTATCTCACCCCGTCTCTCAGACCCTATTACTCTCTGTATCTCACCCCAGTGTCTCTTGCTGTTTCCTCCCTGCAGTAACATATACAGCTGGAGAGTGGTGAGTGGGGCCAGTCAGTTGTCGGAGTTGGGGACTGAGGCTCAGATGAGTAAAGTGAAACGTTTGTTGGTCCATAAGAAGTACCAGCCAACCATCGATAGCGATGACATTGCTCTGATCGAGCTGGAGACGCCCCTGGTATTCAATGACTACACGCAACCCGCCTGTTTCCCTCCACGTGAAATGGTGGTGGAGCAGTTGTTTCCATGTGTCATCAGTGGATGGGGATCGTTTGAGGAAGAAGGTGAGAGGACATTTATGTCAAGCTATGTATCATATAAATCATTTGTGATTGTCTTATCATGACTCATCATCTGCCATCATGTATATATCATCATTTATCATTATCACCCACATCATCCAATATGAAATGATTAGATTATCATCACATATTCTCTTTTTATCACTATTGGTAAAGTTTTCCCTTGCCTTGCGACATCCAGAAGGTCATTGGAGAGAGCAATGAGATGAACCTCGGACAAGATCCTCTCGCTCCACTGTCCAAGGATAGTATTGTGACCCTGCTCCCTTTAGTGTGAAGTCCAAACCAAAAAAAAGTAGATATTCAAGAAGCAGGACTGACGTGGAACATGGTTTGAGAAGGTTCATAGCTGGGAACAGAGCTGTCATGACACAAAGGCAGCTTCCTTAGGAAGCCGAAATTAGCAATAGCTGAAACATAGGAGGTGGAAGACAGGCCCATAACTTATGGTGGAATAGTGGAGTTCACATATGATAATAGTAGACACCATTTATATCTAGGACTTAGGTTGGAATAAAGATATGGCATGCTATAAGTGTTGTCAAACATGAGAGACATGGCTTGATATATCCTACTTATCAAGGCATCACCTCAAGAAGCATTCTCCTCCTGACCACCATCAGGCTTGGAAAAAAGAATACATGGACGGCACTCATGAAAAAGAGAGAATGAAGATCATCCACAAGGAATTAAGATATCTGCTCATGACCAAACCCTTCAAATTAATGAGTTAGGATAGTTGTCTTCTTGTCTTACGATAATCAAGTTTGTTCTCAACCTCAAACTATACCCGACCATAAACAGAATAGGCTGAAGTGGTGGTAGTTTGGACTGAAACATATTTTGGATTCAGGAATTCAAGACAGAAGCAAAGGAGAAGTGCAGACAGAGGCACTGGATAAGAAAAAACACTGAGCCTCATTCAATTGAGGCTTTCGGGAGATCCGGGCTTTGGAAATGTAGCCTGCAAGTTGGCGTCTTTTTGCAGGTTCCGTTCGGGTTACGGGCTCCGGCCTTTGATACTCTGTGCGATGGTTCACATCGCAAGATAATACCCAGCCAAGCCTTTGATCTTTCACAGCCACAAGAGTTGCGAATACTAAAATCGCAAATAGCTATTCAATTGCCCCGATTCCCCTCGCTAAGCAAGCTGTCAAGCCCCAAATGGCAAAAGTTGAATCACAAGTCACGGGTACCAAGGATGACTTGTCCGGAGCACTTTAAATGCACATATAGACGCACTACTGAACTTTTATTAAAAGGGAAAGTGATGTTTAGAATTAATAGCACAACATTCTCACACTCGCGAATCGGCAAATGTCTTTATTTCATGTTTAATTTCCGTGTTATATTGATCCTGGCAATCAATGTTGTGACGAAGTGCCCTTCGCCACTATGTCCTGGAGAGGACTTATTGCCAGCCTCCTGCCCTGCGACTATGGCCCTGGGACATATTGCCCTTTAAAAACAGTATTCGGCCATACCAGAGTGTATGTCACTCATTCTGGCCCTTTAAATAAAGGGGGGTCATTCGGTACTTGCCCTGTGTGAGCGGTGATACCCCAGATAGCTATGCCATGGAGCCCATTCATATAATGAAAGACTATGAGAAAGACTTTGGTTCCATGGCCATTGAACTGTATGTATGTGGTCTGAGCGCCATTCAGTAATAATGTGTGCTCAGACCTAAGCTATCTGCAGATATGTTCTGGGTTATAATATGTTGTGGTTATATCTGTAAAAATATTGTATTGTGTGGTATGCAGTCAAATATCTTTGGTCTCATACACTTGGTCAGGAGTTGCCCATCTGCCTCTTAATAGTATCTGCTAAAACACACAAGAGATAGCAGAACAAAAGGGTTTTAGCAGATAAGATGGCACCATGAACAATGGGGGTAAGTGTAACGGATCTACTGGCACCCCGACTGGGTACCTCCATTTATGGACGCGTCCTAGCTTGCGTCGAGGACTACAAGCACCGCACCGGACACCACAACCACCACAGACTCCACAACCGCTGTAGCTTAACTGGAGCCGCGCCTTCTTCCTTCCACCCTGTATGAATCTCCAGCATCCAGGATCGTGTGGGGAAGACCTCTCCTCCAAGGAGAGTACATCAGGAACAAGGGTTCAGTAGTTAAAGCTCAAGGGAGTATGCAAAGCATAGCAATCCCCAGTGTGATATAGCAATCCCCTCCAAGAACGAGACGAGGCTACGTTTTGAAGGGTCAAGTAGAACTCTCTTGCTGGCACACCCAGCCTGGTTTTTATTACAGTCAGGTACAAACAGAACACACCCAGGGGGGAGGTATAGAACAATCAAGAACACAATAGTAACGCCCACCGTTTACCTCCCCTTTGCTTGGGAGATAATTGAGTTTATTACTGTATCTACTCAATTATCTCCCAGCTAAAACTTACACATTTGTATACATGTTTATAACTTTATGATTTTACATAGTACATAAATAAATCTTAAATTTTTATGAACAACATAAATTGTGGAACAACATATTAAAAAATTGCATGAATCAGACCAGGGGTTCAAACGTTAGTAAAAGTATATTTTGGGCTATGACTGGCAGCATGGCAATCTGGCTCAAACAGGTTTTATAGAGGCCTCTGTACTGGAGACAATGAGGAAAGTAATCCAATTATCCAGGGATAGAGGCAGACTCCATTAAGCACATGGTTGCAAAAAGACATAAACCACTTTAAAATACATAAAGTCACCTTTTACACATAACCCACAGATATTTCACATATCCCTCATAGTTAGCCACACAATACACATATAGGGACAATAGGTGGGTCAAACCTCCCTGAGGCTACCTGGCAACTTTGATACAAGCAGACAATGATTAGATCATCCTTCTTTGTTCTTATGTCTAAGAATGAAAACACTTTATACAATAGACTTCCTTATCTTATGAGGAGTCTCTGTAATAGGATTATCTCTTATGCCAAGGTCTGCAATAGTCTGGGCTAATATTCTGCAGAGCATAAACCAACATACATACAGTATAATAGTAGGATCATATTTTAACCATAATAATAACCATAAAACAGGGTAAAACAATGATGGGTTCCGTTACACACCTCCCCTGTGACCATAAGCCGGCATACACGGTCTGATCCCAACGGATCGGCCTGGGGATGTCCGGACAAAAGTATTTGTTGGTCAATTCTCTAGTTTGACAACCCATCAGCATTACTGCAATTCACATTTACTCACATTTCCCATATCCCCAGATAGCTGGGATCTGAGCGCACAAAACTACCGAATAGCGCTCAGATCCTCTTCACACAGTTCAATGGCCATGTAGCTAAAGTCTTTCCCATAGTATTTCATTATATGAATGGGCTCCATGGCATAGCTATCTGTGGTATCATGGTTCACACAATGACCCCCCTGTATGTAAAGGGCCAGAATGAGTGACATACACTCTGGTATGGCCGAATACTGTGTTTAAAGGGCAATATGTCCCAGGGCCATAGTCGCAGGGCAGGAGGCTGGCAAACAGTCCTCTCAAGACAAAGTGGCGAAGGGCACTTCGTCACACATCTCCCCTTTGGGGGGAAGTCTAACCAGGCACCTGACCTTCTGCCAGTAGGTGCCTCCGTTAGACGATCCACCAACCCACAATAAACCAGTGCTAGAGCAGCCCCCCCACAACAACAATGTGCAAGAGCAACCCACCCACAACAAACAGTTACTGCACCTGGATATTTCGCTGTGGTAATGGGGAAACACGCTGAGGGGACTTGAGGGGCAGAGGCCAGCGGCACTCTGCCCTGATGCCAGCTCTTCTGCTGGTATAACCTGCAGGACATCCTGCTCTGTACAAGGGACAAAGGGAGGGCAGAGGCCGACTGCACTCTGCCCCGCTGTCGGCTCTTCTGCTGGGGTACTTGGGACATATTCCGGCTCAGTAGCCAGGGAAACGTGGGGGTCAGTGGGGGTTAACATTTCCTATGTTAACCCTGGGGCCACATTAGAAGTTAGCTGGGGAGGGGAATTTGTACTTACCCTCTCCTCCGGTTGTCCCAGTGAGGGTAGTTGGGGATCTGGACAGGCTGTGGACGCAGAGACCATGGTCCCATCTGCGCCGTCTGGGAGATTGGTGTCTCCGCTTGTTAGGGTAAACTGTCGCTGGGGAGGAAGGACGACACCTTCTGCCCCCTGTGGTTCACACTGCCGCTGAGGGGGAAGGATGACACCTTCTGCCCCCTGGGGTTCACACTGCCGCTGGGGGGGAAGTACAACACCTTCTGCCCCCTGGGGTTCACACTGCCTCTGGGGGGGAAGGATGACACCTTCTGCCCCCTGTGGTTCACACTGCCGCTGGGGGGGAAGGACGACACCTTCTGCCCCCTGGGGTTCACACTGCCGCTGGGGGGGAAGGACGACACCTTCTGCCCCCTGGGGTTCACACTGCCGCTGGGGGGGAAGGACGACACCTTCTGCCCCCTGGGGTTCACACTGCCGCTGGGGGGGAAGGACGACGCCTTGTGCCCCCTGTGGTTCACACTGCCGCTGGGGGGGGGGAGGACGACACCTTCTGCCCCCTGTGGTTCACACTGCTGCTGGAGGGGAAGGACGACACCTTCTGCCCCCTGGGGTTCACACTGCCGATGGGGGGGGAGGACGACACCTTCTGTCCCCTGGGGTTAACACTGCCGCTGGGGGGGAAGGACGACACCTTCGGCTCCCTGTAGGGCCGGTAGAGAGTCCCATCTCTACCTGCCATCTAGAGGTCATCCCAGGACCAGTCAATGAGGTCTGGTTCTGCATGTCGAGTAGGTTGGGGCTGCACGAAGCTGAGCAGGTGTTGGTAGTTCTGCTCCAGCTCCCACTCTCTCGTTACCAGGTGGGTCATGTTTTTGCTCACTTCGCCTTCGTCAACCCAGACATACATGCCCATCCGGTAGTCGTAGATGTCCCAAAACCTAGACCCCTCTATGCTGCCAAGATCAATGTCGTCCTCCAAGGCATCCCATAATAAACCCGGGCCATCATAATTATCCCCCTCCGGTAAGTCGTGTTCAGACGTCCAGGGGGTAAGTCGAACGGTATGCCACCAGAGGGCCTGGTATGCGTTGTCTAGCCAGATCTCTCGCCATACCAGGGTCTCTAGTCTTGTCACCCACTCATCCAGGGCTGCTCTCCCAATAGATACATCCGCATCGCCACACGCTTCTGTAGCCGCTGCTCATCACTGGGGAGACTCTCACCTCGCCGCCATTGGGCATCTTCCAGGGCATCATACCAGAGTTCCTTTCTGTCTGCATCCCTGTAGTCCGCAGCCGCCTCCTCCTCCTCATCATGGAACGCTGTCCGAAAACTAGCCGGTTCCATCCTGCTGTAGCCAGGGGCGCTGTACGGATACTAGCGTTGCCCTCAATTTGTAACTCCAAACGTTACCAGTGTCTCCGGGTTGCTTTTCCTCGCACTAGGACGCCATCCCACCACTGCCACCAATGTAACGGATCTACTGGCACCCCGACTGGGTACCTCCGTTTATGGACGCGTACTAGCTTGCGCCGAGGACTACAAGCACCGCACCGGACACCACAACCTCCACAGACTCCACAACCGCCGTCGCATACTCCATTGAGCTTTAACTACTGTACTCTTGTTCCTGATGTACTCTCTTTGGAGGAGAGATCTTCCCCGCACGGTCCTGGATGCTGGAGATTCATACAGGGTGGAAGGAAGACGGCGCAGCTCCAGTTAAGCTACGGTGGGTGTGGAGTCTGTGGTGGTTGTGGTGTCCGGTGCAGTGCTTGTAGTCCTCGGCGCAAGCTAGGACGCGTCCATCAACGGAGGTACCCAGTCGGGGTGCCAGGAGATCCGTTACAAATGTGTTAATACATATAATGGAACACACATGTAATAGAATATTATATTGACGGTTTTATTGATATTGCAATATTTCAGGAATGTGGGTTAGATCGTAACTTGTAATTGAAGCCCGTAGGAAATCCAACCTCCATTTTTCATTGATGTAATGATGATGATCTCTGTTTCCATTGGCTGTTTCTATATCAGGAGTTAGGCCTTGGCTAAATGATCTGTTCAAGCTCGCAAATGCTACATACGATGGCATGGTTTCCGAATTTCGCTATGAGCGCTTAACTTGCGGGCTTGCCTAATTGAATAGCACCATAGCACCATAAGTTGCGGACGCTGCAGGCCTGTAGACTTACGGCCTATACCTCCATAATTTGTGCCTCCAAATTCAAAGAGGCAATATTGCAATATTTCAGGAATGTGGGTTAGATCGTAACTTGTAATTGAAGCCCGTAGGAAATCCAACCTCCATTTTTCATTGATGTAATGATGATGATCTCTGTTTCCATTGGCTGTTTCTATATCAGGAGTTAGGCCTTGGCTAAATGATCTGTTCAAGCTCGCAAATGCTACATACGATGGCATGGTTTCCGAATTTCGCTATGAGCGCCTAACTTGCGGGCTTGCCTAATTGAATAGCACCATAGCACCATAAGTTGCGGACGCTGCAGGCCTGTAGACTTACGGCCTATACCTCCATAATTTGTGCCTCCAAATTCAAAGAGGCTTGCTATGTTCATCTGCAAAAGGATTTTGTAGGGTTCAGTGTACCTGGAACCAAACTTGCATGAAGGCTGCTGTAGGATGATATTTTTTGGCAAACAACAAAAACATATTTCCTATTTGGTAATATTTCATTTTCATCATACTTTATACTAGGTACCAGCCTTTACAAGGGAGTCTTGGATCCATTTCAAACATTCTGCATCTCATGGGTGCATGGAGGAAAGCATGTTGGAGTTGATAGCTACAGAAAGCCTCCCAGAACTCTACTAAAAACTGAGATCCACAGTTGAAGACAATGATAACTGACTTCCAGAACTACTAAACTGCCAGGCCAAGCAACAGAAAGACTTCCAGAACTACTAAACTGGCAAGCCAAGCAGCAGAAAGACTTCTAGAACTACTAAACTGGCAGGCCAAGCAACAGAAAGACTTCCAGAACTATAAAACTGGCAGGCCAAGCAACATAAAGACTTCCAGAACTACTAAACTGGCAGAAAGACTTCCAGAACTACTAAACTGGCAGGCCAAGCAACAGAAAGACTTCCAGAACTACTAAACTGGCAGAAAGACTTCCAGAACTACTAAACTGGCAGGCCAAGCAACAGAAAGACTTCCAGAACTACTAAACTGGCAGGCCAAGCAGCAGAAAGACTTTTAGAACTACTAAACTGGCAGGCCAAGCAGCATAAAGACTTCTAGAACTACTAAACTGGCAGGCCAAGCAACAGAAAGACTTCCAGAACTACTAAACTGGCAGGCCAAGCAACAGAAAGACTTCCAGAACTACTAAACTGGCAGGCCAAGCAACAGAAAGACTTCCAGAACTACTAAACTGGCAGAAAGACTTCCAGAACTACTAAACTGGCAGGCCAAGCAACAGAAAGACTTCCAGAACTACTAAACTGGCAGAAAGACCTCCATAACTACTAAACTGGTAGGCCAAGCAACAGAAAAACTTCCAGAACTACTAAACTGGCAGGCCAAGCAACAGAAAGACTTCTAGAACAACTAAACTGGCAAGCCAAGCAGCAGAAAGACTTCTAGAACTACTAAACTGACAGGCCAAGCAACAGAAAGACTTCCAGAACTACTAAACTGACAGGCCAAGCAACAGAAAGACTTCTAGAATTACTAAACTGACAGGCCAAGCAACAGAAAGACTTCTAGAACTACTAAACTGACAGGCCAAGCAGCAGAAAGACTTCCAGAACTACTAAACTGGTAGGCCAAGCAACAGAAAGACTTCCAAAACTACTAAACTGGCAGGCCAAGCAACAGAAAGACTTCCAGAACTACTAAACTGGCAAGTCAAGCAGCAGAAAGACTTCCAGAACTACTAAACTGGCAAGCCAAGCAGCAGAAAGACTTCCAGAACTACTAAACTGGCAGGCCAAGCAGCAGAAAGACTTCCAGAACTACTAAACTGGCAAGTCAAGCAACAGAAAGACTTCCAGAACTACTAAACTGGCAGGCCAAGCAACAGAAAGACTTCCAGAACTACTAAACTGACAGGCCAAGCAACAGAAAGACTTCCAGAACTACTAAACTGGCAAGCCAAGCAACAGAAAGACTTCCAGAACTACTAAACTGGCAGGCCAAGCAGCAGAAAGACTTCCAGAACTACTATTTCTTCCTTCATCTTCCTTCTGCTAAAATCCCTCAACCGACTTATAATAAAAACAAAACTCTCATTCTCTATTTCAAGGCTAGTCCCTCCTCGCCCCTCTGTATATCTCTCTTGTTTTACCCCAGCTCGTCTTCTTTACTTTGTTCTCAAATATCTCATTATTGTTCCTTACAGTTGTACAGCTTCTTTCCCGCTAGAGGCCCCACGTCTTTGCAACGCACATCTGCATAACATCAGGAAAAACCTAATCTCACATCTTTCAAGGCTCAGTTTATAGCTTATATTCCAACAGCACTTGTGTCTGATTCCATCATCGGGTAAAGAAGTTCGGATCTGTTCTATTTCATAGCCGTTTCCCGGCAGAACAGTGGGGTTGAGCTCTGTGCCACAGCACGACCTGGTGGTGTAAAAATTTACTGCAGGCTAAGAACTATACCATCCTCCGACGTGGCGCAACTCGAACGGCGCAGAGTCAACCGCTAGGCCATCGATATGTTCGGGCGCGAACATTCAGCCCCCCAGGGCCTCGGGCGCATCTCTCAAAGCTCAAGGCCTCTTCTGTCAGCGCGCCTTATGAGCCAGATCGGAGAATGGAATAGTTCTTTACACCACCAGGTGGTGCTTTGGCCCGACGTTCGCTGCAGCTTCCAAATGAAAATCGGATTCCAAATAGGAAAGGACCAGAAGTTTTTCCATTAAAACTGCGCAGCAGGAGCATGAATGGACTGGATTTCATTGGCTAAAATCACCTTGAACAACCCATTTCTTCTTCATCTATAATTACCATCCTGTTACATTCTACGTGTTACTTTCTTCCGAGTACCCTCAGTAATTCTTTATGTCTAAGACATGTTCTTGGTCTGGAAGTATTTCTCTGATTCCCCGTCACCCGGCTGCTCAAGTTAAATAAAAAGGGCTGACATCTGGCATCGTCACCAGACCTCTGTCATTATACATCAAGCCTTTCATGATCAGGTATCTTCTTACTAATACCTTATAGATTGATTCCTTCTCCCCCACCTTGGCTTTACTTATTGTTCATGTATAGCCAGAAGTCACCTTACAACTGTCTGGAAGGTCTATGGCTCAGAAGATCTGGATTGTTCCTTCGCCAGGATGTTCCACACTCATTTCCTTCTAGAACCTGCTACTTCATGGCCAGCGAAGAAATATAAGAGTTTTTTTATCTCCAGGGTTCTGTAGGATTGACCCAGAGAGGCTGTGTTGTTCGGACCCAAACTTTATGCAGTCCATGTCACTTTCAGGATGGAGGCGCTCTATTCAGCTGCGCTGGAAGAACTGGGTGCCACACACAATACTCTGGTTCTCATGTATATGTGATGATTAGTATATACTAAAGGATCACTGATTGCACCTTATCTGCTCTACATTATCAGACAGAGGGTGGAAATGCTGTTTACATGGTTTAAATTGGTCTAAAATGATGTAGAGTATGCGTTTTAACTACATATTGTCTGGTCCCACAAGAAGCTTCATCAATGATGAGGATCGCGCCGTGCCTAGAACTCTATATATTGGTTGCTATACTGATTGATCCATCTTGTCTTTGATCCACAATTTGTCAAATTGTATTATACATTATATACATTATCTGTCATATTCATGTAATCATTATTGTACCCGAGTGCTATCCAATCTGTTGGTGCTCTACAAATAAGATATAATAATAATTATAATTTCTCATCAGCTGCTGCCATCATTTTACCAATAATAAATATTCTATTTTGGGGTTTTTGAGCATAATTTGGCATTTCTCAGTATAACATTTTAGATCCCACATACTTGACCTTTGGGCACATACATTTCAGAAGGATTATGACCGTGAATGTGAGGGTTGAATTATGTATAAATACGTTTTTTATGGATATATGTTAGCATTGCACGTATTGCGCATTACATCACTGAGCTGTGAATCCCATGCTGTATAACTAAAAGTCTGATTATACATGTTGTATTGGAAATAATTTGTATTTTTTGGCTGAATAACGTGTTATAATGAGTCCCCTCCGGGCGAGTGGCGTTTCCTAATGGGTGAATTGTATGGACCAGTTGCCACCAAAGGCTATTTTTTATATTTAAGTAATTGCATTGATCTATGAAGAGCGTTTTATTGTTTCAGCGATGATCACCAGCCGTAACAGATTTGCTCTTCTTGTCCATCATGTGATACACAATGTGTCCAATCACTTTACTGGCCACATGTTCAATGTAATTATCTGACATTATTAGAGGAAAATAAACTAAAATAAACTCCCATCATCTTATTATCTTGTGTGATTATTCCAGACAGTGAACCATCGGACATCATGCAGCAGGCCAAGGTGGACATAATATCTCTGGAGACGTGTAACAGCTCCTACTGGTACGACGGAGCCATTGGCATCTACAACCTGTGTGCCGAGTATCAGAAGGGAGTAGACCACATCTGCCAGGTATCAGTGGGCGAGTGATGGGGGCAGTATTCAGGAAAGAGACAACACGTAGTAACATGAGAGACAAATGAGCAGGACAGAGGTCATGGTGACAGGGGTCATGGTGACAGAGGTCATGGGAGGAGGGTACAGCACTAAGACAAAGAGGTCACCAGAGTAAAGTGCATGTGTGTAGGACTTGGGGAGACATGGTGGACACATCTTTCCTACATATAGAAGCCGTTCTGTGGTCTTTATTTACTATCAATGGTCAAAAAAGGAAGGGTAACAATTATCTGTGATTAGGAAAAAGAGACAGCTGCCAAGTATCAATGGTTAGAGTCGGCTTTGAGGTATCGCTGAGGGGCAGAGAGGGCACCGGTCAAGTATTGGCGGTCATGTTTGTGATTAGACGTAAGGGTGCAGCTATTGGGTATCAGTAACTCAAAGAGAATGGGTAGCTGACAGATATTTGGGGTCATCTGTCAGGTATTGGTGGTTGGGCAAGTGGGGTCACCTATCAATGGCCATCGGTGGTCAAGAAAGATGAAGAAGCTGTTAGATAATCGGTTTCATGAGAGAGCTGGCGACCTGAGTGTAAAGTGAGATGTAAGTTATCAGTGGTCAGGAGGTCGTTGGCTGCTATCCGCCAAATGGGGAGAGAGAGGGTAGCCAAAATGTGTAGGTGGTTCAGAGAGATAAGATTACTCATCATATAAACATATAGGCCAGTTCAGAGGGGGCAGATTTCCATTTGATAGAACTCACTGAGTGTGGCCTTCTCATCATTATCTTCCTAGGATGACAGTGGCGGACCACTGATGTGTAAGGTTCGGTCCACCAATATATATTATGTGGTGGGAATCACAAGTTGGGGAAAAGGTTGTGCTCTAGCCGAGAGTCCTGGAGTCTACACTTCCACTCAATACTTCCTTCAATGGATCCTCCAATCCATCCCAAATGAAGGCACACTGGCCCCTGCTCGAACTGCCCAAGTCACCCGAAGTCCAAATGCTGGCATTGAGCATGTTACCATAATGGAGTCAATGAGAATATCCACCCAAAGTGGCCCCGGGGGCAGCGTCATTAACATTGACCGCCGGATACTGAGCAAAACGATTGATGAATACCAACCCATCTTCCAACGCTATCTGAAGTACCAGCCCCTTCTGCATGGTCCGATGGTCTGGGAGCAGAAGAAGCGGTTGTAACAAAGGGACACGGATCTGAGATGGGACCACAAGAGTTCTGTAATGACCTTTTCCACATTATTTAGGTGCAGACCCGCAGTCCTGCTGGAAATTATCAGGGAGGGCCAGAAATTGCAATAAACTTTGTCATTTGTTTATCACTTGATAGGTGTCGCTGAATGTTACCCTGCCTAGTACTCTGTAGTAACGATGTAGCCTTCTCCGTTAAAGAGTTAAAACTATAGTCAGTAAGGTTTAATAAAGTTGTAAAAAAGTTTCCTGATTTGAAAAAAAGGCTTAAGAGAGTCACATAGATATTGAAAAGGTCTCACATTATAAGTGACCAAAGCCCTTCGTCTCCAGAGAGATGTCTCACAGAGACTATGAGGAATAACAAGATAATACGACGTACATATGGTTGTGAGTGATAATGCCATAATGGGATGTGTATGAGGCGCCCTCATCATAGATAGGAGAACGGGCCCAGGTCCAGGTTATATGCAAGCACCAGACACCACTCAGGACTACCACCAGGTAGCTAACCGTCCACAGGTACCAGGTACAAAGATATTTGTGGATTCAACCTGAGGAGCTGAACATCATTTTATTTTGTCATAATATCTGGGCATTTTATCCTTTTTATCATTTTCTTCCCTCGTCGGCTGACCCTTCTGTGCTTGGGCAACCAATCCCCCTGGCCCTAATCTTTGTCACATGAGACTATCTGCTGTTTTATCACTGAACTGAACCACTAGACACAATGCCATCAGCTTCTTCCCAATGTTCTTCAGTCTCACCAGTAAACGTCTACTTCCTTCATTCTAGTCACCTTGGCTCACAACCCCACCATATAATGCATACACCTACTCATGGTCGTTTCTTGTCTAACTCTCTAAACCTTCTTGCCCTCAAAGAAACCTAGATGGGTGAGTGACACAGACTTCCCTTGGTGGTCTTTCCTTAAGTGAGCTCAGCCGCACTCCAAGACCCGGCAATGATCACACAGGCGGTGTCAGCGTCATCCTTTCATCATGGTGTGGTTTCCAGGTCATCACACCTATCTTCTTCCCCTTCTCTTTCAGGCTCTGTCTATCATCCACTAACCCTACCTCCCACTTTGTTTCATCTGACATCAGTGGAGACTTCTCAATCTCCACTGACAACTAAATGTCTCAACTACAGAGAAACTTCCCTCTCATGGCATCTTCTTTGGTCTCTTCATAAGAACAAATCCCCCCGACCCCCCATATCTATGGCCATACACTTGATCTGCTCTTTTTCCGACACTGCTTCAGCTCTAACTTTTCCAACCTTCACTTCTACTTTCAGACCATCACCATAGGTCCCAGTCGTACTCTTACCACCAAAATATCTTCTGTCAGACGCACACATAGAAACCTCTTTCTGGTTGTCGTCCACATATTTCTTCTGAGCCATTATGTAGGAAGCACTCTCTATAGCCCAAATAAATTGTCTCATCACCATAAGGAGCTCAGACCATCTCAAAGTCTCCAAAGTAACAAAAAAACATCACAATGTTACCAAGAGGCTCCAACCAAGAGGATCCAACAATAATGGAGGCTCCTGGTGGTCCCAAGTCTTGTAGACTCCAGCTGTGAAAATAAATGTGAATAAAAATATATAATTAGAAGGTATTTCTTATAAGAGCAGCAATGTAATATACTAACACCATAAAACATCTCATGGATGCAATTTGTGTTATAATAAGTTGTTAATAAGTGAATTAGTGATTATTCCGTGATGTGCAATAGTAATATAAGTGTATAAGTGTATATCATGCAAATAATTACATACGTGTTATCATGATGGAAGGAATATGGGATTTAGTAGGTACAGTACATAATATAACTCTGTTTCTATTGACTTGTATGTACTTTATTACTAAGAGGTGTTTACTAGCTCTGTGATTACTGCCTTGGGTTTGCCCTCTGCAGCTCACTAAGACACAGACTCTGTAGTATTGGCTGTGCAGTGACTCTTAAGAAACTAAACAGGGGCAAAGTCTCAAGAACATGCAGAAACATATTGCTGAGAGATGGTCACTGATTGGTAGGTATGAGGCACTACATTGTATCTTCATGAGCTGCAGAGCTCAGACCCGAGCAGGTACTATTTGCCAGATTTTAGGCAGAAATACCAGAGCTTATAAGAACTTCTTAATAGTAGTATAAAATCACATAAAAGTAACAAGAAACATTGGTGTATATTTACCTAGTAAAACCTTCCATGTCCCTTTAAGTCTCAAAGAGCTGATAGTCCATCTATGAATGTTCTTCAAACACAAATTCTCAAAGAAAATACATTTCCCTATTGCCCCTCGTATGAAGGGCGGCACATGATGTATGTCCTGGCTCCTAAACGTAGGTAAATATGGGTATGATGTGACTCCAAAAATGTCTAGAAACTAGTTTGTTACGGTCCTTAAGGGCTAAAAGAATATATGACTATTGTCCCTACATTATTATTATTATTATTATTTACAAAGAAGAAAAGAGTGGGCACAATAAGAAAATTACAGAGGTATTAACACAAGGTAACTACAAGTACAGGCACAGAGCAATACAGATGTGATACAAACGGGTCCCGACTCCTCCAGGGGACATGTCTGGGGAGGTTTATATGATTAAACACAATATTTTTTGCAGTAAAGGCTATGGAACTTTGGAATGCCGTACATGTGGCCTCTATTACGTAGGGAGAACTATTTATGCACTTAAGGGATATATATAAGGACATGGGCCATTTATTGGTGACAAACTGGTTCATATCAATGTTTTGGAGAAGAGTCGCAGCTTACATATGTTTATTACCTAAGTGAACAAGAAAGTTGGTCCAGACAATGTACATCCAATGGTACTGAAAGAGCTTAGATCGGTACCCACAGCAGATTTAGCCAGGGCAGATATACATTTTTAGAGCCCCTGAGCAGTGAACACTAAGGCGCCCCTGTGCACATGGAGTGAATGCTTAAACACATCACACAAACTTCACACATATACATTACACACACACACACATGTACATTACATACATCACACACACATGTACATCACATACATCACACACACATATACATCACATACATCACACACATGTACATCAGCCACCTCTGCAGACCTTAGTAGATCAGCCACTAGCTTTTTCTGTTCTGTGTGTCATTTGGGTACAGGGGGAGTTGGCCAATGGTTACCCCCATCTTGTATCACAGCCCCCATAAGCCCTACCAGAAATGTTCTTCCTTGAACACCAACTCGTGCCCCAATACTCTGAGGCCCCCCAGGTCTCACCCCTCACCTCAATTCTCCCACGACATTAGACAATTCCAAACTCGATCACCTCAAAACTAAGTACGGATGTCACCGATGTCTCAGCGTCTCATACCTTGTATCGGGCTCAAGAAAGCCGGACACAACCCCCAGGTCAGGAGGTCCTGGTAAATCCCTCTATCTAGAGTTGTTTGATGACATGGCTCATGTTAAATATGTTTATTTGTTAGAGGATTTCAGGCTCACTATCACTTTTGAATACTGACTATGAGCAGGTACCTTCTCTCCAGACCTACCCCCATTGTTGGTCACACACCTGGAGTTAACGTGTCCAGCAGACCGCGCCACAGCTCGGACATAGAAAGGCTACCTACCACTGGTAGCAGGAAGAGCCCGGTGACACAATCGGGGGCCGGTGGGCCTATTCGAGGTTTTGTTGACCTTTACTTACAGATTAAGTTGAAAAAAATTATTTGTCCCAAAACAGAATTTCAACAATTTACAGAAACCTCAGAATTGGACAGAAATCTTTAGATTAGACAAAACATTCCGTAATCCGACAGAATCCACAATTACCTCCAGACATAAATAAAGGAGACAAGCTGAGTCACAAGGACAGGATTCTGGGAAGGTTTACAACGTCTTTAGTGATGTCAATTGACTCGTCGAATAAAATGACAATAGTGCAACAAATGAATCCTTTTCCTCATGTTGGCTACAAAGAGCCACAAGGCAAAGTCAGGGAAACCTGACCAATAAATATAACTAACAACAAATTGAATTACATACTTATCAATATCTATATCAATTTCTATAAGTCCTGGGAACCGGCGTTAACCAAAACGTAGTCTCCTAACATCGTATAAAATGAGTAAATTAATATACAAAAACTAAATTAGACGGGAGAGTAGATGGAGGTCCTGGAGGATGGAATCACTACGGTCAACTCTGCTACTAGATGAGGGTGAAGGCCTAAGATCCCACCCCTGGTAACGGCCCAGAGGAGGACTGTGGTCCCACCCCTAGTCACGGCACAAAAGAGGCCTGCGGTCCCACCCCTGGTAATGGCCCGATGTGGCCTATGGTCCCACCCCTGTAACGGCCCGAAGTGGCCTGTGGTCCCACCCCTGGTAAGAGCCCCAAAGAGGCCTGTGGTCCCACCCCTGGTAACAACCCAGAGGCGGTCGGCGGTCCCACCTCTGGTAACACCCCCAAGAAGGCCTGCGGTACCACCTCTGATAACAGCCCCTAGGAGGCCTGCGGTCCCACCTCTGGTAATGGCACCAAGAAGGACTGCGTTACCACTTCTGGTAATGGCCCTGAGGAGGCCTGCGGTGCCACCTCTGATAACCGTCCTTGGAGGCCTGCGGTCCCACCTCTGGTAATAGCACAAAGAAGGACTGTGGTACCACTTCTGGTAATGGCCCTGAGGAGGCCTGTGGTGCCACCTCTGATAACGGCCCTTGGCCTGCGGTCCCATCTCTGATAACGGCCCTTGGCCTGTGGTCCCACCCCTGGTAACAGCCCCAAAGAGGCCTGTGGTCCCACCCCTGGTAACAACACAGAGGCGGTCTGCGGTCCCACCTCTGGAAACACCCCCAAGGAGGCCTGCGGTTCCCCCTCTGGTAACACCCCCAAGGAGGACTGCGGTCCCACCTCTGATAACGGCCCCTAGGAGGCCTGCATTCCCACCTGTGAAAACAGCCCCAAGGAGGACTGCGGTCCCACCTCTGGTAATGGCACCAAGAAGGACTGTGGTACCACTTCTGATAACAGCCCTTGGCCTGCGGTCCCACCTCTGATACAGCCCTTGGCCTGCGGTCCCACCTCTGGTAACGGCCCTTGGCCTGCGGTCCCACCTCTGATAACGGCCCTTGGCCAGTGGTCCCACCTCTGATAACGGCCCTTGGCCTGCGGTCCCACCTCTGATACAGCCCTTGGCCTGCGGTCCCACCTCTGGTAACGGCCCTTGGCCTGCGGTCCCACCTCTGATAACAGCCCTTGGCCTGCGGTCCCACCTCTGGTAACGGCCCTTGGCCTGCAGTCCCACCTCTGGTAACGGCCCTTGGCCTGCGGTCCCACCTCTGATAACAGAGCCCTTGGCCTGCGGTCCCACCTCTGGTAACGGCGCTTGGCTTGCGGTCCAGCCTCTGATAACGGCCCTTGGCCTGCAGTCCCACCTCTGGTAACGGCCCTTGGCCTGCGGTCCAGCCTCTGATAACGGCCCTTGGCCAGCGGTCCCACCTCTGGTAATAGTTACATTGTAATTGAGGTTGAAAAAGACTTTCAAACCATCAAGTTCAACCTTTTAAGATCTCCTCTGATCTGCAATATGCGGATTAATTGTTAATGGATCCAGAGGAAGCAAAACAGAAAAACCCCAAGTGATACTTTGCAAATCGTCTCAAAGTGAAAAAATGAATTCCTTTCTGACCCCAGGATACTGGCGATCAGACCCCTCCCTGGATCAATACTCATCCTATAGTTATCCAGGATAGCCCTGAATGCTTTTTTTAATCACATAGTTGTCGTGCAAGTTGTTGTCAAGCAATGTTAAAAATGACAGGCTTGCGCATGCCTTCGCTGCTCATTGCGGGCCCGACTTTAAGTTTGCGTGATGACTGGGCTCAGCCCAACTCCAGTACCCCCTGTACTACCCCCGGCTTGTGCTGGCATGTGCATTCGGCTGGGAAAGCGTGCGCTCACGAGCTGACGGAAAGCGGGCGGGCTTGCGCACACGCGTACGCACACAAAAGCGGTCGCGCCTGTGCGCAAGATTGACAGAAGAGACAAGGGAGGGAGAAAGGGGGTGAGGGACACAGGAGGAAGAGGAGGGGGGAGAGACACAGGGGAGGGAGAGGAGGGGGAAAGACGGGAGGGAGAGGGGGAGACACAGGGGAGGGAGAGGAGGGGGGAGAGAGACACAGGGGGGAAGGACATAGGGGAGGGAGAGGAGGGGTAAGAGAGACACAGAGGAGGGGGGAAGAGAGATGCAGGGGAGGGAGGAGGGGGAAGAGACACGAGGGGGAAGATACACAGGGGAGGAGGAGGGGGGAAGAGACACAGGGGAGGGAGACGGGAGGTGAAGTGACAGAGGGGGGGAAGAGACACAGGGGAGGGAGATGGAGGAAGGAGACACAGGGGAGGGGGATGGGGGAAGGAGACACAGGGGAGGGGGATGGGGGAAGGAGAAACAGGGGAGATAGAGGGGGGAAAGAGACACAGGGGAGGGAGAGGGGGAAGAGACACAGGGGAGGGAGAGGAAGTAGAGTGGGGGAGAGGTAGAGGGGCAGAGGCTCGCAATGAGCACCAAAGGCGCTTGTCGCAAGGCCAATAAAGTAGGGGGGAGAGGCTCGCAATGTGTGGAAAACACCATTGCCAGGCTTCAAATTTTATGGCTGTCATTTTTGATGTGCAAGTCACTAGTTAGAAATAAATCCAGTCCCCTTTTAAACCTATCTATCGAATCCGCTGTCACCACCTCCTTTGGTAGAGAATTCCACAAATTAACCACCCTTACTGTGAAGAGACCTTTTCTTTCTTTGAGGTGGAATCTTTTTACTTCTAACCTCAGGATGTCCTCTTTTCAGTTGAAAACCTCTTGGCACAAAAAGCTCCCGCGACAAATCTTTATACTGACCCTGGATGTATTTATATAAGGTAATCATATCTCCTCTTAGGGGGCTTTTTTCTAGAGTAAATAAGTGTAATTTGGTTAGTTTTTCTTCATAACTTAGCCCCTCCATTCCCCTTATTAGTTTTGTTGCCCTTCTCTGTACTTTTTCCAGCTCTAAAATGTCCTTTTTATGAAGTGGTGCCCAAAATTGTCCTCCATATTCCAAATGAGGGCGTACTAGAGATTTGTGAGCGCCAAAGAGAATAAAGTGAGAAAATAAATTATAATGGAGAAGATAATTTATTTATTTTTACTGTTATTATCTTTGTTGTTATTTTTATCTTTTTTTTTTTGCATTTTTATGTATTTTTATAAATGCTATATCTCTTCTTATTTAAACTGGTTAAAGTGGATTTATTACTAGAAAAAAGGGCAGAGATATTGTATATGTCATTATAACACTTTGTGCTGAATCAGAAATCACTTTTACAAATACTTCTTCTTTTTAATGATATATTTCATAATTGCAAAACTTACGACATAATTATCTTTTAATAAAACTTGAAAGTTAAAAAACATATAATAGTGAGAGACTCACCCGAAAACAGAGATGTTTAACAGTGTGCCCCGGATGTGCCAAGTGGGCACCAAGTGGGCATTATACCACACTCTATGGCGTGATGTCCATTCTCTACACCTCTCATGTATCGTGTCCGGGGGTCTCTCTAAGAGCTACAGGTAACCCAGATGAAGGTCTCTTTCTTACTGAGCCTTGGGATGTCAGTAGCTTCCCACAAATGAAAGTCAATAGACGGTAGACGTAATAGTCTGGGCATTACAGGATCTCACGCGTATACACAACAATACCAATAGAGGCGCTCAATCAGAGAACAAACTACTAATAGGTTAGTTCTATGGACATGATAACCCAGGGAGAAATATCCTGTAGTAAAAATGAGTCTGGATCACTCCATAGAGTGATCCAGCCCTGAAATACCAGGCAATTCTACCCTGAACAGGAGAAACAGCAAACGCCAGATGTACGTTTCGGTCTCAGTTGGGCCTCATCAGTGGTATATTGCTGAATTCCCTAAGGCAAGGCTGTTTACAAGTGGATTTACCTTAAAAAGTAAAGGCTAATAAACTGCAGAGTGCACTAATTGTGCCCAGGTGAGAGGGGTGTGGCTTGACTGTTAAACTTGTATAAAAGGTTTGTGAGCTGGTTTGGGGTCTGTTTACAAGTGGATTTACCTTAAAAAGTAAAGGCTGATAAACTGCAGAGTGCACTAATTGTGCCCAGGTGAGAGGGGTGTGGCTTGACTGTTAAACTTGTATAAAAGGTTTGTGAGCTGGTTTGGGGTCTGTTTACAAGTGGATTTACCTTAAAAAGTAAAGGCTAATAAACTGCAGAGTGCACTAAGTGTACCCAGGTGAGAGGGGTGTGGCTTGACTGTTAAACTAGGATAAAGGATTTGTGAGCTGGTTTGGGGCCTGTTTACAAGTGGATTTACCTTACAAGTAAAGGCTGATAAATTGCAGAGTGCACTAATTGTGCCCAGGCGAGAAGGCAGAAGTTAATAGAAACCGGAGAAGGGGAACTTGTGAGCTTGCGAACATTTTCAGTATCAAGTGCAATTCTAGTAAAAGCCTAGGAGTTTAAATAAAAGGAGGGCCTTCAAAGAAAAGGGAGGGCAGATTTATAGTGCAAAGGAGGAAAACTTTATATAAATATATTATATTATATTCTTTATTTTTCCCACTGAAATTTCGTAGACAATAATAATAATTATGAGTCAGTCCAGTGGCAACCTTATTCAGTGTACATCCTGTCAAATGTATGCACTACTGGAACATATGATCCAGGGTCCATACCTCTGTGACAGGTGTGAGCATGTTGCCTCTTTGGAAGCTCAAATTGAAGATCTGGAGAGGAGAATTGCAGCACTTAGTGATATTGCTCCACTGGAAAGGGAATTGGTGCTCACGGAGCACAGTTTAGCTGGGCCTAGTATGGAGGGAGGAGCTGGGGCTAGTGAGGATGGCCAGGGAGGTAGCTGGGTTACAGTTACAAGGGGAAGCAGGGGGAACAGGAGGAGGCAGGCCAGTTCTGATATGGCAAACACCAACAGATTTGCCAGATTGAGTGAAACTGTTGGCGATGTCCATTCAGGAATGGCAATGCCAGATAGAGCTGTTCCCTCTAACAGCCGGGCGAACAGCTCTACTGGAGAAGAGGGAGGGCAGAATAGGCAGAACAACAGACATGTTTTGGTGGTAGGGGACTCTATTATTAGGAAGGTAGACAGGGTAATTTGTCACCCAGATCCCAGCAATCGAACAGTTTGCTGTCTCCCGGGTGCTCGGGTTCGGCATGTTGTGGATCGGGTGGATAAATTATTGGGAGGGGCTGGTAATGAACCGGCGGTCTTGGTACACATTGGTACCAATGACAAAGTTAGTGGAAGATGGAGCGTCCTAAAGAATGATTTTAGAGAATTAGGGAATAAGCTTAAAGCAAGGACCTCCAAGGTAGTATTTTCTGAGATACTACCAGTGCCACGTGCTAGCCCAGGGAGGCAGAAGGAGCGTAGGGAGGTTAATGCGTGGCTAAAAAAGTGGTGCAGTGCAGAGGGTTTTGGGTTTTTAGAGCACTGGGCTGACTTCTCACTTGGGTACAATCTCTATAGCCGGGATGGATTGCACCTTAATGATGAGGGCGCTTTTGTGCTAGGGAATAGGATGGTAGAACGGCTGGGGGAGTTTTTAAACTTGTAGGTGGGGGGGAGGGACTATATAGAAGTATTGGGGTAAATAGGGTAGAGAGGGAAAGGGATGAACTATTTACCCATGGGGGAGGAGAAGGGGGGAGGGTTACAATAGAAAGTAGGGAGATATTAATAGGGGCCTCAAATACAGTGGCAGGCACTTCACATCAGCAGAGCCATAGCAACATAAAATGTATGATTGCAAACGCAAGAAGTTTGCCTGGGAAAATGGATGAGCTAGAAATATTAGCAGTACAAGAAAAATGGGGCTTAATAGGCATTACGGAAACATGGTGGGATGAATCTCATGACTGGACTGTTAATCTGGATGGTTATAACCTATTTAGGAAAGATAGGGGAAATGGTAAAAGAGGAGGAGGGATCTGTCTTTATGTTAAGCCTGAATTTAAGCCTATAGTTAGAGAAGATATTTATGCTGGCACTAACGGCATCATTGAATCCTTGTGGGTTGAGCTAAATAGTGGAGGAGCTAATTCTAAATGCATATTGGTGGGAGTATGCTATAAACCCCCAAATATAGCTGAAAGTGAGGAAATACAATTATTGTTACAGATTGGAAATGCAGCTAAGCACGGGCAAGTTCTAATAATGGGAGACTTTAATTACCCTGATATAAACTGGATAAACGAGACCAGCAGCTCAGCTAAGGGGACCAGGTTCTTGAGTACACTCAGGGATCATTATCTAGCCCAGGTAATACAAGAACCTACTAGAAATGGGGCCATCTTGGATTTAGTCATCACAAGTAATATTGATATAATATCAAATGTAAAAATAGGGGAACCCTTGGGGAACAGTGATCACAACACAGTCTCATTTGAGATTGAATACAAAAAACAGAGTTGTAAGGGGCCAACAAAAACTCTAAATTTTAAAAGGGCTAACTTTAATGGGCTACGGGCAGCAATACAACATATAGACTGTGACAAAGAACTTACAGGGAAAAATACTGAAAATAAATGGACAACATTCAAATCCTTACTAAATAAACATACTCATTGACATGTACCATGTGTAAATAAAATGAATAGGAGTAAATCATATCCCATGTGGCTTAACAATGACTTAAAGATCATGATGAGGAAAAAGAAATATGCATTTAAATTATACAAGAAGGAGGGAACAGAGGCAGCTTTATGTGACTATAAGGAAATCAACAAGGCTTGCAAAAGGGCTATTAGACTGGCTAAAATAGAAAATGAGAAGTCAGTTGCAATGGAAAGTAAGACTAACCCTAAAATATTTTATAAATATATTAATGGGAAGAAGGCCAGGAAGGAATCGATAGGACCATTACAATGTGACACAGGCCATCTGATAATTAGTGACCAGGAAAAGGCAGATGAGCTAAATAGGTTCTTTTCGTCGGTTTACACAAGGGAGGTACCAGTGGTTGGGACACTGCAACATAATGGGGCTACACTACCTTCACTAAATAATTGGTTAACGCAGGAAGAAATACAAAAGAGGTTGGAGAAAATAAATGTTAATAAAGCCCCAGGTCCTGATGGAATACATCCAAGGGTACTGAGGGAGCTGGGTTCTGTAATAGCCAAACCATTATATCTAATCTTTAAAGACTCGCTCACTACAGGGTCTCTACCAGATGACTGGAGAAAAGCAGAGGTGATACCTATATTTAAGAAGGGATCTAGAGCAAATCCGGGGAATTATAGACCAGTGAGCCTCACTTCTGTAGTTGGGAAGCTTTTAGAAGGGTTAATAAGGGACAGAATACAAGAATATGTCTATTTGAACAGGATCATAGGTAGCAGTCAACATGGATTTATGAAGGAAAGGTCGTGTCAGACCAATCTAATTAGTTTTTATGAGGAGGTTAGTAGGAACTTGGATCAGGGCAACTCAGTGGATGTAGTCTTTTTAGATTTTTCAAAGGCATTTGATACAGTGCCACATGGAAGACTAGTGAGCAAACTAAGGGATACAGGAATTGCAGTAAATATCTGCTCATGGATCGAGAGCTGGCTAAAAGACAGGAAGCAAAGGAATGTTGTAAATGGAACATACTCCGATTGGTCTAATGTGATAAGTGGGGTTCCTCAGGGCTCAGTATTGGGTCCTCTCCTTTTTAACATATTTATTAATGACATTGAAGTAGGACTCGAATGTAGTGTCTCCATTTTTGCTGATGACACTAAGTTGTGCAAGGTAATAAAATCAGATAATGATGTACTTTCCCTACAAAAGGATTTGCATAAATTAGAGAAATGGGCGGCTAAATGGCAGATGAGATTTAATACAAATAAATGTAAAGTTATGCATCTGGGAAGGAACAATAGCCAAGCAATCTATAATCTTAATGGAGCAAATCTAGGGGTATCAGATATTGAAAGGGATTTGGGAGTACTAGTGGACAACCACCTAGGTAACAGTGCTCAAAGCCAAGCAGCTGCTGCAAAGGCAAATAAAATATTAGCATGTATTAGGAAGGGTATAGAAGCCAGGGAAGAAGATATAATTCTGCCACTATACAAATCTCTAGTACGCCCTCATTTGGAATATGGAGTACAATTTTGGGCACCACCTCACAAAAAAGACATTTTAGAGCTGGAAAAAGTACAGAGAAGGGCTACAAAACTAATAAGGGGAATGGAGGGGCTAAGTTATGAAGAAAGACTAGCAAAATTAAACTTATTTTCGCTAGAAAAAAGGCGTCTAAGAGGAGATATGATTACGTTATTTAAATACATCCAGGGTCAATATAAGGCTTTGTCAAGTGAACTTTTTGTAGCAAGAGATTTTCAACTGACAAGAGGACATCCGTTGAGGTTAGAGGAAAAAAGATTTCACCTTAAACAAAGAAAAGGGTTCTTCACAGTTAGGGTGGTTAAACTGTGGAATTCTCTACCAAAGGAGGTGGTGACAGCGAATTCGATAGACAACTTCAAAAAGGGGTTAGATATATTTCTGAATAAAGAGGGCATTCAAGGCTATCCTAGATAACTAGCAAGGAATATTGATCCAGGGAGAAATTTGATCGCCAGTTTCTGGGGTCAGGAAGGAATTTTGCTTTTTTTTTCCCTTATGAGACAATTGGCAAAGTTTCAATGGTTTTTTTTTTATGTTTGCCTTCCTCTGGATCAATTAACAATAATTAACAATTAACAATAATAATAAATAGTCCAAATTAAAAAGATCAATAGAGATCTAAAAAGGTTGAACTTGATGGACTAACTCTTTATTCATTCTCCAATACTATACTATTAATAATTATTTAATCAATAATTTAATTAATAACTAATCCGCATATTGCAGATCAGAGGAGATCTTAACAGGTTGAACTTGATGGACTGAAAGTCTTTTTTCAACCTTAATTACTATGTAACTATGTAACTATGTAACTAAGAAGTGTCACTTGGATGGCCCTAGTCATAGGAGCAGGTATAGGCCTCAGGACACTTGTGAGACGGCCCCTTTAGTGTGTGTTATCCCATAGGACACATTACTAAATAAGAGGCTACAAGCCACAAATCTGGCTGGGACACATGGATGTAGCTCAACATCCCCCTCGGCAGTATGTGGGGGCGGGGGGGGGGGTCTCCAGACAGCATCAGAGAGAAGGAGCTGACCTTGCAGACCATCCGATGTTCCTACAGACGAAGAGCCTAACACTCTTTTTCAGCTTCCTCATGTGTTGCATTTGTAAAATCTAAATCCATTTTGTCCTTTTTTACCATTTGTAATAAACATTTTGTATTTTAGAGGAGTTTTCATTCTTTAATACAATAAATATTTCTTTGCATTTCATCATGAATTCTTATTGACTATTTCTATAATTTACTGAGTTTCGATACAAGACGTATCACTAAAGTAGAGGTCCAAACCAGTGTCCTGTGCGCTTCATGCAGGTGGCCCACTATCCAGTGAGATTACAGAAAAATGATGGAACAAGAGGAGTAAAATGAATACAAAAGTATAAAAAGCTGCACAAGCGACGCAGATACTATATTGTAGGGTTTGTAATTTCACATCGTACAGTAACTTACAACCATCAAGAAGCAGGCAGAAAATCTTTAGGTGGTCTGCAAAAACCTTAAGAAGTAATCAAGTGGTCCACCAAGATCCAGGTAAAATGTTACATGTGATCCAGAAGACGTTTGGAAACCACAGGTTTAAGGGATAAGGATAAAGTCATCGGTGGAGGTTTTGAGTATGGATGGGGTTAATGGTGGCATATGGCTGTGGTTATAAGAGGATGAAGGGCAGAGATACATGAGAGGGCCGCGATGTAATTAGGAAGGAGAAGGTGTGGTTTGGGTGAAACGTGGGAGGGACAACTTTTCATATATAGTTTCAGGTGCTATCCAGGGGCCCGGTTCAATTGCAAGCCCGCAACTCGATCACAGACGGCCCAAAGCATGCAAGTGTGTTGTGGGCTCCAGTTCATCTCAAGCCCACAAGTTACGGGCCCCAAGCCAAAACCGTAAACCATGCACTGTTTGTGAGCACTTCAGGGCGGGAACATGATCAATTAAGCAAGCCAGTAACCTCCCATTTCAAATCATCCAATAGAATATGAGACTGTTATTATTAAAGCAGTAAAATATGAAGGTTACGTGTCAATCAATTAGCTTCGGGGGTCTGATATGCGTTCAGACTCGCAAACCCGCAAAATAAAGATTTATGAAAATGAATGCCAATACTGTTCTAGTCCATGTGGGTGGCCTGATATGTATTAACTCATTGATAGCCAAGAACGATTTAACCCCAAAATGGAAAATTAAAATAAATGTTATATACTGCCGATTTGCGGGCTTGAAACTGTTGTGTAATTAATGCTAATGTCTGTCATCACTTTCCCCATTATTTACAGTGCAGTAGGGCTTTATTATTTGCATTTACAGTGTTACGAATAGGTGTTTAACCCCTTGCGGGTTTGTCTCTCTAGCACTCGTAGGATTTTCTCCTTCATTTGCCATTTACGGGTGTGAAACCATTTGTGGGCTTGGGAAAATTGAGCAATTGAATAGCGATTTGCGATTTTAGCCTTGCGAAAGTGACAGATCAAAGGCTTCTGGAGGCTGTAAGTTACGAGTTTAACCATCGCAATGTTTTCAAGGCCGTAACTCGTAACCCGCAAAATGACACCAATTGAATAGCAAATTAACTTACTGTCTCACTTACGGGCTACAGCAACATGCAAAAGCTCAATTGAATCGGGCTCCAGGTCTATTAAGTTCAACCAAAAAGACTTGGGATAACTTACACTATCGACAATAAACCTTCAGATTGGTCAGGAGTACCCTAGGGAGGGTTGCTCAATCTATGATATTTACATGAATTTAAAGAAAAGAAGACAAAGACAACAGCGAGCACTTCCTTTTATTGTAATCTCCTGGGAACTGATAATAATTTTTTTATATTACATTACTAAATTACACTATTAAAAGGTAGCAAATCATATAAACCATATACACTCCTCTGAGATATCGGCGCTCATCTATAGGACGCAAATAATGGGCATTCAAATAAATATAATTAGAGGAAACACTACTCTTTCACAAGACACATTTAGGTGTAACTTGGATTTATTTTAGTGAAAATAGATATTGTATCGTAATTTGGTAAATTATATATTTTAGCAAAAGAAATGGAAAAATGGGTCACAATTCTGACAAAAATAGACTACACTATATTATCCAGGTCAGTACTAGTATAAACTGTCATGTCGCCATCTGTATGGTCCTCATCTACATTAAAAGTATTTATTAAAGGTTCATAAGTATATTCCTTATCCATATCCCCCCGACGTGTATGGTGTGGGTCTGACCCTACTCCATAACCTTGGATTGTGATCCACAGACTATTGAGTCATTTCCATTCAAGATGGTATTGGTGGATTATCTGAATATTTTCCAAATTACTTTTTTATCGAGTAGGAGAGGTCACCATACATGCCTTGTTTCTTCAGACTGGATGACAGGACAGTTTTGTCTAAAATGAAGATGATACTTGAGGTGCCCACAAGGAAGCGGGTGTCTTGGTCCATCTCAAGTCTCCTCTACGTTATGTGATCTTCACAATCTCTGACCTGCTCTGGGAATCTGGTGATAAAACTCTTCTCTGCCCCTTAGGGTATATATGAAATCTTAATAAAGAACTTCTTATTTATTAATGGGATAATTTTCTCAACTATCTG
The DNA here is from genome assembly GCA_027410445.1 of Discoglossus pictus. NCBI lineage: Eukaryota > Metazoa > Chordata > Amphibia > Anura > Alytidae > Discoglossus > Discoglossus pictus. The sequence goes on from JAPZIH010001019.1 coordinate 48,519, forward strand.
CTGAGCAAATAACCATAATGCCAGGCGACTGTTGGAGTCTATAGAGTAAATAAATAAAGTAGCCAGATTGTACCATATTGTCTCCATATTGTGTCTAAAACGGAGATTCCTGCGGACAAACTGGATCCTGGGGCATTTCCAACACATGTAGTACAAAGGTCGTATTTATCCCCAGCCCCAGAATATTCCTATAAACACGTGACTGGCATCACGTATAAGCCCTTAAAGTTGGCTTCCTGGAGAGACGTGTCCTATAACCATATGTTATTTTGTGTCCATGAGTTTCTGCAGTTTTTCAACCAATGGCCAACCTACCTGGTGTACCTTAGAGGTCCGGAATGGCCATGTTCTAGGTTGGTCTTGCTTCCTGATCCATATATAGACATTACAGGTAAGGCGCCCATTGTCCTGATACTATAGGCTTTGGTGACATATAAATGTGAGAATAGGGAGGTATTTACAGTGTTCAATGGCAACATCAAGCTGGGCACATCGAGGGCTGGGAGATATCTGGGGTGGCAGACATAAGTACGGCCTTCTGAAGGAGGTTGATAAAAGGGCTTTGTTACTTAAAGGCCCACTGTAGTTCAAGAAAACATCACTTGTTTGTGAATTTACATTAGCAGCTGTGTAAGCCATTAATATAAAATACTAGCCACTTGCCCGTCAAAAATGACAACAATAAAATTGTAAGGCTGGGAAAGCTGTTTGCCGCACAATGTGACGCTCTTACAAAGAAGGACAACAATTATTTTTTTAACATTCAGCTTGTATTTCAACAACTGTTAAACCATATTAACCCTTTCAGTTGTCATGTATGCAGTAATAATGCAACAATACATGAGATGTGTATGAAGACATGTTGTGAAGCATGACATAAAGCTTTGTAACATGCAACTTATATTGGTAACAGTGGGCAATAGTGATGTCGCGAACATCAAATTTTCTGTTCACGAACATCGGACGCGAACTTCAATCAAATGTTCGCGAACGGGCGAACCGAGCGAACCGCCATAGACTTCAATGGGCAGGCGAATTTCAAAACCCACAGGGACTCTTTCTGGCCACAATAGTGATGGGAAAGTTGTTTCAAGGGGACTAACACCTGGACTGTGGCATGCCGGAGGGGGATCCATGGCAAAACTCCCACAGAAAATTACATTATTGATGCAGAGTCTGGTTTTAATCCTTAAAGGTCATAAATCACCTAACATTCCTAAATTGTTTGTGATAACATGCTTTAAAACATCAGGTATGATGTTGTATCGATCAGGTAGTGTAAGGGTTAGGCCCGCTTCACAGTGACAGACCAAACTCCCCGTTTAACGCACCGCAAACAATCACAAACAGTCCATTTGCACAAGGTTGGATACCAAGCTAGCCATGTCCCGTTCCTTGTCCTCACTGATGACATTGAAGGTCTCTTCCTCCACCCAGCCACCAAGGGTCCCCGAAAGGTGACAACAAGCCCCCTGGGACGCCTGCTGTGTTTGGTCTTCCACCTCCTCAAAGCCACCTTCCTCCTCTGACTCCTCTTCTTCAGACTCCTCTCTCTGCGTTGCCTCTGTCTGCGTTATTATAAGGTGTGTACTGTTAGTAGTACTATTCCTATCGGTTTAATCCCTGTTACGTCCACTATCAGGGGACATGTATATGGCATGGATTTTTGGAAGCGGGAGATGGAAAAAGATGCTTGGTCAGACCTCCCACTTCAAATTTGGGGCACTGCGCGTGCACTCTAAGGTGCCACCAGATATGAGTGTCACTGTGCACTGGCAAAAGTTGGCAGAATAGATGCAATAGGCTTCACACACACGCCTGTAGGCAGGCAATTGCTATTCAATCTATTACAGTCAAAAAAGTGTTGTTTTATTTCACTTTGCACAATATAAGCTGTGAGCCTGACACAGGCAGGCAACTGAAATTAGATTAATAGTAGTGAAAGCTAAATACACAACCTGGCTATCTATTTCCCTATTAAATCTCCAGCAGCTACACTATCTGTCCTCTCACAACGAATGCAGCTTCAGAATGATTCTAAAATGGATGCTGTCCTTCAGATGGAAGGCCCTGGAAGGGAGTGCATGCTGCTGATTGGCTGGAATGTGTCTGCTGACTGTGAGGTGCAGGGTCAAAGTTTCCTCAATGATAAAGAATAGGGGGCGGACCCAAAAGCGCATGTGTTCGCCGTCCGATGCGAACGCGAACATGCCAAAATCACTGCGATTAGTCCGCGGGCGAACTGTTAGTGACATCTCTAGTGGGCAACCAATTATTTTTACAAATACTAACATCTGTAATTCTGAGCCAAATAATAATAGTTCACCTTTGTATAAATGAGGATGTTAGACCATTACAGAAGATAAAGCCCCTAGGTATTGGATCCAGAGGAAGCAAACAGTAAAAAAAAACATTGAGACTTAGCCAATTGTATCAAAGGAGGAAAAAATAATTCCTTCCTGAACCCAGTAACTGGCGATCGGATTACTCCCTGGATCAACCCTCTATTTAATTATACATTAAAATTGTTAACAAATGATTCTGCTGCTACTGACATAAACCTTAATAAGATCCAATAAAAATACTTTTGAAACCTTGTAAACTACAATGTTAACAATGCAAACATTAACATCACATATAATAGTTGTCAAACTGAGATTCGTCATGATGCTTGCAAAAAATCGCAGTTTGACAACTACGACCGATCGCAGAAAGCCCCGCGCATGTGCATTGCGCAGTGTCAGCCACACATGCGTACTGCACCGGTCACGCACATGCGGTTTGCAAAGGGAGCAAGAGAAGGGAGGAAGAGGCACACAGGGGAGGAGGGGAGAGACACACAGGGGAGGAGGGGAGAGACACACAGGGGAGGAGGGGAAAGGCACACAGGGAATGAGGGGAAAGGCACACAGGGGAGGAGGGGAGAGACAGACAGGGGAAGAGGGGAGAGACAGACAGGGGAAGAGGGGTGAGACAGACAGGTGAAGAGGGGGAACACAAAAGAATATTAGTAGGAGTATGCTATAAACCCCCAAATATAGCTGATAGTGAGGAAATACAATTATTGTTACAGATTGGAAATGCAGCTAAGCACGGGCAAGTTCTAATAATGGGAGATTATAATTACCCTGAAATAAACTGGGGAAATGAGACCAGCTGTTCAGGTAAGGGGAGCAGGATCTTGAGTACACTCCGGGATCATTATCTGGCCCAGGGTATACAAGAGCCTACTAGAAATGAGGCCATCTTGGATTTAATCATCACAAATAATATAGATAAAGTATCAAATGTTGAAATAGGGCAACCTTTGGGAAACAGTGATCACAACACAGTCTCATTTGAGATTAAATTAAAAAAACAAAACTGTAAGGGGCTAGGGGGCGGAGCCGGAGTCTGATGGAGTCAGACGTGCCTTGGCAGAGCTCCTGCTGTGAAAAGGGAATTTAAGCTCATTAATCGCCCTAAACCACTGATAACCACCTACAAAGAGGCTGGGAGAGCAGGAGGGCATTAAGCTAGGGCCCAGTAGCAATTCGGGGGCTCAATTTTGGAGGCACAGAGACCCAAAAGCAAAGACTGAGGGAAACCTGCATCGCCAACGCTCATACCTGCTTCCCTGCTGGGAACCGCCGGGAGAAGAAGGCTGGGGAGAGCCTTGGCGGTTCGGCGCTTGGGGGTCCCATTCGGGCAGAGCGGAGAGGCCTGGTTAAAGTCCTCCGTCGTCAGGAGGTTCGGCAGGAGCCTGGGGACATCAGGCGGCGGCCATCTTGCCCACTCCGGAGCAGGGAGCTCCGATCCAAGCCCAGGTAGCGGGGATACCACGAGGGAGCTACAAAGGCCACCCAGAGCCTTCCGGTGGCGGCTGGTGCCGGCCGAAGGGGTGCCAAAGGGCCTAAGCCCAGCTTGTGCTGCAGCACAGGGAGTATCAGGTCGTGGGAAAAAGCCCGCGAAACGGGTGGCGGCCATTTTAAAATCCAGGCCTAGCAAAGAAGCCATAACCTCTTCTCACCCACCACTCCTGGGACTCTAAGGGCAATGCACTAATGCTCAGATCAGGACTATATGTACCAAAATGCCCTATATAGTGACTCACAAGAAACCCTGAAGGAGTGGAGAGGTTTTTATAAATCCCTATCAACCACAGGCAGGCCACAGTACTGTATCAAGAAGGGGGCCCAGGACATAACCTCCCAGCTAGGCCCAAACAGGAGGTGACGACCATTGTGTGCTTCAGTGCAGTGGTAGGGGAACAGCACTATTCATCCTGGAAATGAAATGTGACCAGTGATCATGACGCATTTGCATTGCTGAACATGTAAGCCCTGGATTGAGCTATGCTTAACCTCCCTGTCAAAGCTTTGGGTAAGCAAATACAGTGCCCTTTGATTTCACTTAAGGTCTGGATAAATGCCGGCTAATGAATCACCACATGGCACATATACAGGACTGTCATCACAAGTCTCCCTAGCCATGTCAAACTTTTAAAGAAGAGAGGGCCTTAACTAGGACTGCACCTTACAGCTCTGCAATATGTCAACATACTAATTTAACAAGAAGAGACAAGAAAATGGGAAACCCAGCTATAAACAAATAATCTTCATATCTCAAAAGCTGGATCAACTACAAGGCCTCAGTAAACCACAAATGAGATAAGGTGGGGAAGATGAAGGTAAAACACGCAAGAGCTTGGCAGCTAAAGGTATTCAAGAACACTTCCAAACGCTCCCAAAATCCCAACCCGCACCTCAGAGCCCCGCTGCAGACCTATCTGACAATTCGGATATGGAAGGGGATCAGAGAGGCACACTACAAGACCCGGAGATGATTGACAACATTATGACTAGATTTGAAACCTTACTAAAGACCCAACTTTCCCAAGCCGTGCAGGACTTTAAGAAAGAAATCCAAGAGCTGGGACAGAGAACTCACCAATTAGAAAACCTCACGGATCAACTGGTCTCACCCCAAGATCAAGACAGAAAGGACATCTCAGCAAACTCTGCTAGAATCTCCCTTCTGGAAAACAAGCTAGAGGATGCTGAAAATCGCTCCCGCAGAAACAACATTCGCTTCAGAGGGATTGACAAAAGGGTAACAAATCTAGAACCTTACATCAAAGAGGTGGCCCGATCCTTGCTGCCGGGGGAAGAAGCTGAAGAGATCGAAATTGAAAGGGCACATAGGGCCCTAGGAGCATCCTTTAATCAAAGCCTACCCAAAGACACAATAGTCCGCTTTCTCCGACAAAAAACAAGGGATAACATCCTCTCGGCCGCCAGAAATGTTCCACAAGTTGTTGGCCCAGATGGATCTCACCTGCAGGTTTTTGCTGATATTGCCCCAACCACCCTGAACAGACGCAGGGAAATGAAACCGGCTTTAAATGTTCTTATAAAAAACAAGATCCCATATAAATGGGGATTCCCGTTTCGCTTGCTCTTCCAAGCTGGAGGTTCCACCTACTCCGCTTTCTCTCTGGAGGACTGTCAGAAACACTTGATCCATCTCAATCTTGCAACCATGGAAGAGTTTCGTGAACAACAAGCAGTGAGGCCAAAGGACAGGCCCTCCAGGCAGTGGACGGATGTACCGATCCACAAAAAACAAAGAAAGCACAGAGACGCTGTATACACGCCACAATCTGAGCAGGGGACTTCCGGCAAGTCCACCCAAGGCACCCCCTCCACACCGGTGCAGGAAGGGTGAACTTTTACAAATTTCAGGACCTTGAGACATTTTAAAATAATGCATAAAAGGTCTAACATTTGCTAGTAAACCATGGGCTGTATTGTAAGGTCTTTACATTCTGTAAGTTGGAGTATACATTACTAGATTCATCAAAGAGACTATAGACCTGGATATGTTTTATTCTCATAGTTTATACGTTTCTCCAGGGATGGGCCTTCTCCAGGGTTGGTGTTCTGTAGTGTAAATGTATTAATGGTCTAGTCAAGTACTATTCAGTTATATTCTTTTTCCTCATACTAGGGTCAGGAGGAGGAGTTTTTTTTACTTCCTATCCACCCTAGGCACTTAGGTGCTATCGGTAAATTATAATGAGGATCAATGCTCTTGAAATGTTTTTTGGTTATTGCCATCGATTTAACTGTTATGTCTTAGTATTTTCTTACTGTTTTGTTAGCTTGCTGGCGGTCTCAATCTCTTCCTTCATGAACGCAAGACTCCCCAGAGGTAATTCCATCAGGTTGGAAGGCAGCCCTCATTCAGCCAATACTCGCTCAGGCGGTAGGTCTACAGGGCTATGGAACTATCCACTCTCCCAGTCATTCACACCAGTCCACAAAACTATCAAGATTTCTCCATTGGATTGGGGTAAGTCAGGACAACACCTCACCTCACCACAAACATGGCGGTAAACCAGAACAATCTAGACATAGTATTCCTGACACACAATGTCAAGGGTTTTAACTCCCCTTTTAAACGTCGCAAAGCCTTTCTTTCCTATAAGGATAGCAACCCCTCTGTCATATTCATGCAGGAGACTCACTTTGTACACAATAACCATCCAAACTTTCTACATAAGAATTATCCTACAGTCTTCCTAGCCAACCAAAGAACTAAAAAAGGAGGTGCGGCCATACTCCTACACAGGAACTTCCCCTTTACATTAGAAAACAAACAGATAGACCCGGCAGGCAGTTTCGTAATAATAACTGGACTAATCCAGGGTATTAAGACAACCCTGGTCTCTATCTATGCCCCTACAACAAACCCTCATCAGACTGTCATAAAGGTGCTAAAAACTCTAGATAAACCAGGATTGGGAAAAATAATAATTGGGGGGGACCTGAACTTGGTGATGGACCCAATTCAAGATAGGTCTAGGGAAGGGGGACAAGAGAGGTTTTCTAGAAAACTGCAGACAATTAAGAGCCTTCTTCTTAAGCTAAACTTGACAGACGTATGGAGGGAAACTAACCCCACGGCTAAGGAATACTCCTTTTTCTCCCAGGTACATAATACCTATTCCAGGATAGACTACATTCTTGCAGATCTCTCCCTCTTAGACCAAGTAAAGAAATCCGAAATTGTCCCATGCACATGGTCAGACCACGCCGCGGTAAAGCTAACTTTGGAATGGGCTTCAGGGGGGAAGCCTACATTCTCATGGAGGCTGAATGAGAGACTTCTAGCTAACCCAGAGGTAAAGAAACAAATTTCACAAGATCTGGATTTGTTCTTTCAGGTTAATCTCTCCCCAGAGATAAGGTCAAGCATTATATGGGCCACACACAAGGCCTACATTAGGGGAACCCTTATCAAAATAGCATCCCAATACAAAAAACAAAAAAAAGCCAGAGAAATTGAACTACAAACAGAATTGACAAAACTTGAAAAATTAAACCAATCCAAGCCGGATATCAAAAACAGACAGCTAATAGACAAGGTTAGGACAGACCTAGACGCTCTCCTCTCGGACCAAACTGAGAAAGCCCTAAGGTGGACTCAGCAAAATTTTTTCGATAAAGCTAACAAGCCAGGCCCACTCCTAGCCAAAAAGCTACAATCAAAAAACACGCAGAATAAAATCCAGCAAATAAGAACGCGGGAAGGTGAGCTAACAGCCAATCCAAGTAAAATTAAGTCTACTTTCACCAAATACTTTAACTCCCTTTATGAAGGCTCCACAGCTCTTAACGGTAATGAAATAAAATCATTTCTAAATTCAAAGGATCTCCCCATCACCACGGGGGAAGAGCTGGGGGCCCTTAACGCCCCAATAACGCTAGACGAGGTCCGCAAAACGGTTCACAAACTTAAAGCAGCGAAATCTCCAGGGCCAGACGGGTTCTCCAATAACTATTACAAAGCATTTATAGATACCCTTGGCCCACATCTAGTCACACTCTTTAACAACATTCTAGCCGGAGAAAAAATACCTGCTGAACTTAACGCTGCTGAAATTATTCTATTTCCCAAGGAATGTAGGGACCCCCTGGAAATGAAAAACTACAGGCCAATCTCACTTCTAAACTGTGATATGAAAATCCTCTCCAAAATTATGGCAGACAGATTGGCTTCTTTCTTGCCAAGATTGATTCACAATGATCAGGTAGGTTTCGTGGCCCACAGACAGGCAGGAGATAATATTAGGAAAGTCCTTAACCTCATACACAAAGCCAAAACCACTAAAACACCAACGTGCCTTATGGCCTTCGATATAGAAAAGGCCTTTGATTCTCTAGAATGGCCTTATCTATTCGCGACCCTTAGTAAATTCGGTATCAGTGGCCAGTTCATCAACTTGCTGAATTCTTTCTATAGCTCCCCTTCGGCCAAATTGAAGCTCCCGGGGCCTGCAACTCCAAATATAAGAATAGGGCGGGGTACTAGGCAGGGATGCCCGCTATCCCCTTTGCTCTTCGCATTGGCAATGGAACCGCTGGCCGGAGAGATCAGGGCAAACTCAGGGATTTCAGGGATAGAGGTTGGACATCATCACTTCAAAATCTGCCTGTTCGCAGATGATCTTCTCTGTGTGGTGTCCAATCCGAGTAAATCAGTCCCGGTACTCATTAAAACATTAGAAAGGTTTGGCCAAATCTCGGGACTAAAACTAAACTTAGAAAAAACTGAAACCCTAGCCATCGACGTTCCGGCAGCAGAAAAAAACAGTTTACATGACAGGTATAAATTCAACTGGGACATTAAATATATAAATTATTAGGGGATAAGGCTAACGGCAAATCTGAGCGATCTATATAATGAGAATTATTCTAAGCTACTAAAAACCTTGATGGCCGATTTAGGTCGATGGACGAAATTTCGCCTGTCTTGGGTAGGGAGAATTAACACAATTAAAATGAACATTTTGCCCAGACTTCTTTACCTTTTTAGAACCCTCCCAATTCAGGTTAAACATAAAGAGCTATCTAAATTCCAAAGGCATATCTTTAGGTTCATCTGGAACCAAGGCCCATCACGAATCGCAAAAAAAATCATGTATCTACACAAATTAGATGGAGGTCTATCCTGCCCTAACATTAAATTGTATTACAAGGCCGCCCAACTATCCTTTCTACCAATAGCCCACTCAACGACTCATCAGCCGGCGTGGATTTACATAGAAAACCAATCAATGAAACCGATGACCTGGGATTCTATTATGTGGTTGTCAGAAACTCCCCCCAAAATTAAAGACATTTCCAATCCCATAATAAAACATACTCTGACATGCTGGAAATGGGCCCGCGAACACACAAATTTATTCCCAAAACCATCCTACATGATCTCACTCCTTAATCATCCCCAGATGCCAGTTAACCTAAATTTATCCTCCCAACACTGGTGGAAGAAAAAAAATCTGGATAGGCTGGGAGAGTGGATAGAGAAGGGGCAAATTATCTCATTCGAAAAAATAAGGGATAAACATGATATGCCCCTGTCAGAACACTACAATTTTTGTAGATTAAAACATCTTGCAATCTCCTTATTGGAAAATCACACAGTCCCAGAAATGAACTGGCTGTCTAAAATCTGTCAAGCGGCTCCTCTAACGAAGGGCACCCTAGGGATGCTATACAAAACATTCAATGCCAGGCCAGCTGGACTTAAGCCCAAACACATGGCTGACTGGGAAACTGACATGAATACGAGCTGGGACCTAAGTAAATGGAGGGCAGCGTGGTCTAACATCTATAGGGGCTCCCTTAACTATAGCATCCTAGAAACCGCCATCAAGGTGCTCCACAGGGTATACATAACCCCGGAAAAGCTCGCAAAATGCAAAAAGTCAGAAAGCCAACTATGCTTTAGGGGGTGTCAGGCAACGGGGACATTCTCCCATATATAGTGGTTCTGCCCCAAGGTAGTAAAGATTTGGGACTTAGTCTCAGAACAAGCCTCTGACTTATTCCTTACTCCGGTAGACAGGTCTATGGATAGCATGCTGCTGGGGATCCCCAATAGTACTCTGACTCCCTCCCAAAACAGACTGCTGCAATACATAGCATTGGCAGCTAAGAGTCATATTGCTAAAGCCTGGAAATCCAGTAACCTAAACTTCCAGATGATTAAAAAAAAGATTAATTATATTGCCATCAATGAAAGAATCACCCATCTATTGGATGACTCTATGGATAAATACAGGAAAATTTGGGACCCATGGACAGTTACATAGTTACATAGTTACATAGTAATTAAGGTTGAAAAAAGACTTTCAGTCCATCAAGTTCAACCTGTTAAGATCTCCTCTGATCTGCAATATGCGGATTAGTTATTAATTAAATTATTGATTAAATAATTATTAATAGTATAGTATTGGAGAATGAATAAAGAGTTAGTCCATCAAGTTCAACCTTTTTAGATCTCTATTGATCTTTTTAATTTGGACTATTTATTATTATTGTTAATTGTTAATTATTGTTAATTGATCCAGAGGAAGGCAAACATAAAAAAAAAAACCATTGAAACTTTGCCAATTGTCTTTCCTTCCTGTCCCCAGAAACTGGCGATCAAATTTCTCCCTGGATCAATATTCCTTGCTAGTTATCTAGGATAGCCTTGAATGCACTCTTTATTCAGAAATATATCTAACCCCTTTTTGAAGTTGTCTATCGAATTCGCTGTCACCACCTCCTTTGGTATAGAATTCCACAGTTTAACCACCCTAACTGTGAAGAACCCTTTTCTTTGTTTAAGGTGAAATCTTTTTTCCTCTAACCTCAACGGATGTCCTCTTGTCAGTTGAAAATCTCTTGCTACAAAAAGTTCACTTGACAAAGCCTTATATTGACCCTGGATGTATTTAAATAACGTAATCATATCTCCTCTTAGGGGCCTTTTTTCTAGCGAAAATAAGTTTAATTTTGCTAGTCTTTCTTCATAACTTAGCCCCTCCATTCCCATTATTAGTTTTGTAGCCCTTCTCTGTACTTTTTCCAGCTCTAAAATGTCTTTTTTGTGAGGTGGTGCCCAAAATTGTACTCCATATTCCAAATGAGGGCGTACTAGAGATTTGTATAGTGGCAGAATTATATTTGCTTCCCTGGTTTCTATACCTTTCTTAATACATGCTAATATTTTATTTGCCTTTGCAGCCGCTGCTTGGCTTTGAGCGCTGTTACCTAGGTGGTTGTCCACTAGTACTCCCAAATCCCTTTCAATATCTGATACCCCTAGATTTGCTCCATTAAGATTATAGATTGCTTGGCTATTGTTCCTTCCCAAATGCATAACCTTACATTTATTTGTATTAAATCTCATCTGCCATTTAGCCGCCCATTTCTCTAATTTATGCAAATCCTTTTGTAGGGAAAGTACATCATTATCTGATTTTATTACCTTGCACAATTTAGTGTCATCAGCAAAAATGGAGACACTACATTCGAGTCCTACTTCAATGTCATTAATAAATATGTTAAAAAGGAGAGGACCCAATACTGAGCCCTGAGGAACCCCACTTATCACATTAGACCAATCGGAGTATGTTCCATTTACAACAACCCTTTGCTTCCTGTCTTTTAGCCAGCTCTCGATCCATGAGCAGATATTTACTGCAATTCCTGTATCCCTTAGTTTGCTCACTAGTCTTCCATGTGGCACTGTATCAAATGCCTTTGAAAAATCTAAAAAGACTACATCCACTGAGTTGCCCTGATCCAAGTTCCTACTAACCTCCTCATAAAAACTAATTAGATTGGTCTGACACGACCTTTCCTTCATAAATCCATGTTGACTGCTACCTATGATCCTGTTCAAATAGACATATTCTTGTATTCTGTCCCTTATTAACCCTTCTAAAAGCTTCCCAACTACAGAAGTGAGGCTCACTGGTCTATAATTCCCCGGATTTGCTCTAGATCCCTTCTTAAATATAGGTATCACCTCTGCTTTTCTCCAGTCATCTGGTAGAGACCCTGTAGTGAGCGAGTCTTTAAAGATTAGATATAATGGTTTGGCTATTACAGAACCCAGCTCCCTCAGTACCCTTGGATGTATTCCATCAGGACCTGGGGCTTTATTAACATTTATTTTCTCCAACCTCTTTTGTATTTCTTCCTGCGTTAACCAATTATTTAGTGAAGGTAGTGTAGCCCCATTATGTTGCAGTGTCCCAACCACTGGTACCTCCCTTGTGTAAACCGACGAAAAGAACCTATTTAGCTCATCTGCCTTTTCCTGGTCACTAATTATCAGATGGCCTGTGTCACATTGTAATGGTCCTATCGATTCCTTCCTGGCCATCTTCCCATTAATATATTTATAAAATATTTTAGGGTTAGTCTTACTTTCCATTGCAACTGACTTCTCATTTTCTATTTTAGCCAGTCTAATAGCCCTTTTGCAAGCCTTGTTGATTTCCTTATAGTCACATAAAGATGCCTCTGTTCCCTCCTTCTTGTATAATTTAAATGCATATTTCTTTTTCCTCATCATGATTTTTAAGTCATTGTTAAGCCACATGGGATGTGATTTATACATAGGCCTAGCATTAGGGTGCTAGAACTAGCGGCGGGTTGTAAGCTTGGCTCATTTCCTCAGTTAAGTAGGCCCGGGAGTCCGGGGAAGGGGTTAATGATGGGGCTGGGGGACAATCCTATTTAAAAGGGAAAAAAAAAAAAAAAATCCTATATTTAGGGAGTCCATATGCGGGAAAAGGGACCGGCCAGCAAGCTGTTCAAGTGTTAGGTTTCGTTTTATGTTTCTAAAAGGTTAATGTTATAAATAAAATTAAAAAAGTGATAGTCACCATGCATACACTAGCACTACTCGGCTTGACCTATAACAGGCTAACCTGCATCTGGACTTATCTTACAGTGAGGGTCCAAAACTCTCTGTACTCTGATGTATATAAATGTTTGTTTACTGGGTGCTATGGACATATGAGAAATGGATAGGCCTGCGTGCCGAGATCAAAGTTGTGAACTAATTATTATATGCGGTGACAATAAAACTCATTGTTTTAAAAAACTGTAAGGGGCTAGCAAAATCTCTTAATTTTAAACAACATTTAAATCCTTACTAAATATACATACTTTTTACCATATACCAAGTGGGAATACAAGTAAAAGGAGTAAATCACATCCAATGTGGCTTAACAATGATTTAAATATCAAGATACAGAGTAAAAAACTGGCATTTTAATTATACAAACAAGAGGGGACAGAGACTGCTTTACAGGAATACAAGGAAATCACCAAGGCAGCAAAAGCGCGATTAGGCTGGCAAACATAGAAAATGAAAAATGAATTGCAAAAGAGAGTAAGACTAACCCTAAAATATTTTTTAAGTATATTAATGGAAGAAGGCGAGGAACAAAGCTATAGGAACATTACAATGTGACACAGGCCGTCTGATAATTAGTGACCAGGAAAAGGCAGATGAGCTAAATAGGTGCATTTCTTCGGTATACACAAGGGAGGTACCAGTGGTTGGGACACGGCAACATAATGGGGCTACACTACCTTCACCAAATATCTGGTTGATGCAACTGGTTGGAAAAAATAAATGTTAATAAAGCCCCGGGTCCTGATGGAATATATCCAAGGGTACTGAGGGAGCTGGGTTCTGTAACAGCCAAACCATTATATTTAATTTTTCAAGATTCACTCAACACAGGGTCTCTACCAGATGACTGGTGAAAAGCAGATGTGATACCTATCTTTAAGAAGGGAGCAAGAGCAAATCTGGGCAATTATAGACCAGTGAGCCTCACTTCTGTAGTGGGGAAGCTTTTAGTAGGGTTAATAAGGGATAATACACAATAACATGTCTATTTGAACAGGATTATAAGTAGGAGCCAACATGGATTTACAAGGGATTGGTCATGTCAAACAAATCTAATTAGTTTCTATGAGGAGGTTAGTAGGAACTTGGATCAAGGAACTCAGTGGATGTAGTCTTTTTGGATTTTGCAAAGGCTTTTGATACAGTGCCACATGGAAGACTATTGTGCAAACTAAGGGATACCGGAATTGCAGTAAATATCTGCTCATGGGTTCAGAGCTAAAAGAGAGGAAGCAAATGGTTGTTGTAAATGGAACATACTCAGATTGGACTAATGTGGTAAGTGGGGTTCCTCAGGGATCAGTATTAGATCCTCTCCTTTTTAACATATTTATTATTGACTTGGAAGTGGGATTGGAGTGTGGTGTCTCTATTTTAGCTGATGACACAAAGTTGTGGAAGGTAATTAAATCAGATAACGATGTACTTTCCCTTCAAAGGGATTTACATCAAATTGAGGAATGGGCATCTAAATGGCAGATGAGATTTAATACGAATAAATGTAAAGTTATGCATCTGGGAAGGAAAAATATCCATGCAATTTATATTCTTAATGGAGCAAATCTAGGGGTATCAGATATTGAAAGGGATTTAGGAGTACTTGCGGACAACCACCTAGGTAAGTTTTGCTGATGAAACAAAGCTGTGCAAGGTAATTAAATCAGATAATGATGTACTTTCCCTCCAAAGGGATTCACAGAAATTAGAGGAATGGCCGACTATTGGCATACAAATAAATGTAAAGTTTGGGAAGGAAAAATAGACATGCAATTTATAATCTTAATTGAGCAATTCTAGGGGTATCAGATATAGAAAGGCATGAGGTGGTGACAGCAGATTCCATAGCAGATAACTTTAAAAAGGGACTGGATATATTTTTTATTAATAAGGGCATTCAGGGTTATCCTGGATAATTAGAGAGAGAGAGTATTTATCCGGATAGTAATCCGATCGCCAGTATCTGGGGTCAGGAAGGATTTTTTTTCCCTTTTGAGACAATTGGCAAAGTTATACTTGGGTTTTTTTCTGTTTGCTTCCTCTGGATCAATTAACATGGCGAGCCGTTAATCCATAGCACTTTTTTACACAAGACGCGGGACTTAGAAAAAAAAATACGACCTAAAAAAAATTACGAGATAAGCAACGGAACCAAACCAGTTAAAAAACACTAAATACACACAACAAAATAACAAAAAGGTCACTTACAGCATGGGGAACCAGGCAGGACATCTGAGAGTGAGTTGGAACTCCAATTTACATCGATTTAGACGAGTTAGAAAGATCGAAAATCGGCTAAGCGAGAAAAAATGGCCGGCTAAAAAAGTGAAAACGAGGCTATACTACTACGAACTGCGTAAAACACAGCCACAGACGTTTGTGCTCGAAAAACAACGAACAGCGGATTTACCGCATAAAACAATGCATTTGTCTTGCGCACAAAGCCTATATATAGGGCACAATTGACACATAAATTACACTTTCTCCTCAGGTGATGACAGTCTGACTGGACGTTTTCTGATGCCGGAAAATCTCAAGAGATTGTTAGCTCTTCAGGATACTGCTTCAGCAAAATTACATTAAAAAAGGTAAATAGCATTTATAATGATTAATTATTAATTAGTAAATTGTTACTTACTTAATAAATAAATAAAAAATAATAGTACATTTAATTAATAGAAAAATAATATCGTGCTTACCTGTGTGAAAGAATTGTCAATAACATTCATAATGTACATTAATTAATTAATCATTAATATCAAAATTAGTTAACGTTTAAGAATGTGAATAAAAAAGCAACACATTGATTCATTAATTATTAATGTACATTAATTTAATAATTAATTTGTTATATATCGTGATTACCTGTGTGAAAGAATTGTAAATAACATTCATAATGTACTTTATTTAATTAATTAATTATTAATAATCATTAATATCAAAAAAGGTTAACGTTTAAGAATTTGCATAAAAAAAGGAACACATTGATTAATTAATTATTAATGTACATTATTTTAATAATTCAGTTCTTAGATATTTAGTATAAAATAAACCAAAAGAAAAAAAAATATGCTTTTAGGTTTTTAATCGAGCCAAATATATGTCTGTTGATGTTCTTTTAATGATATCGATGAAGAAAAATATTAAAAATATTCTCAATTTGATTTAACAGTTTATTTGAATCTGCAAGGGAATCAACACACAGTGTGACGTTTGCAGCCTTTGTACAACATCAACATCATCCTCACAGGTTAACATTTAATTTTGTAGTGATGCATACAAAAAGGCTATATTATATTTTGTGAAAATGTAGAGTACTTATTGAGTCATTAACGTATAATATTTAGTCATAACTTTGCAACAATTTTTAACATGCACTTATGTAAAGTTGAAAAGACAATACTAATTAATAATAATAGTACAAAAAAATAAGAAGCTTACAACACTTGCGAAAAAAAGAAATTGATGCTATGCAGTGAATTCAATCAAGAGTGAATGGAATTGAAGGATAATAATATAAATATATATATGTACAGCTATTTACTATAAATATATATATATATATGTGCAGCTATTTCCTATTTAATATATGTCAATAAAATACTTTGAAAAATGGTTTCATTTCTTTAATTCTAAAAAAGTACAACATTTTAAAATGCTTGATTAGTTTATTCATCTACTTTAATGGAACAGTACAAAAAGTAAAACAAAAAATGTATAGAAAACAAAGAACAAACAATAATTACATCTCTATTTACAATTACAGATTAAAATGGCGGATAATGGAGAAGACAAAAATGAACGCAAAAGAAGATTGGCAAGGGAAAGGAAGCAAAGGTGGAGAGATGCTCAGACACCGGAAACTTCACAACGCTTGCGAGAAGAAGATCGACAGAGACTTTTAAATAAAAGAAAGATGAGTAAGAAAGCCACAAGTGAGTGTGTTGGGGCTTCCAAGAAACGTAAAAGTAAACAAAAACATCTCTGTGAACCATTGTCGAATGATTCTATTTTGCAGAATGACTTAAATGTAGACACACAAGAAAACAATGTACAGATAGAAAGTGGGTCTGATATCTATGTTCAAGAAATGCATGACAATGTGTTTACTACTGCAGCACAAGTAGATACTCATTATTGTGGGTTACTTAATGTGCTTTGTCAGTTTTGTGGGGCCTATCATTTTATAAAGGAAAGACCTACTGATGGAAATTTCATTAGTTGCTGTCAGAAAGGAAAGGTGAAACTTCCACTAAGACACCCATTTCCATATTATTTAGAATGCATTATGAGCGATCCAACATTTCCACATTATAATAATTTCAAACAAAACATAAGGCAATTTCATTTGCTTCAATGGGTGCAACATAAGCAGAAAATGTACCAGGACATGGTCCTTACTGTTTTAGAGTTCGAGGTCAAATTTACCACCGAACTTCACATTCACACCCACAAGAAGGAGTGCAAAGGAAATTTGCACAGTTATATGTCTTAGATACAATGGAAGCTGTGGAACAACGAATGACGCTTCCAGAAAATAAACAGTGTTTGCGCATAGTCTTTGAACAGCTGGATAAAATTATGGCCAACCACCTATACAGTCAATCATACAAACAATTAGCACATGTTGAAAAAGAACAACAGGAACATGCTGAAAGACATCAATTGCCTACACCAAGAGTAAATATCGTGTTAAAAAAAGATCGCAACACTGATCAAAGAAGATATAATTTACCTACAGTAAATGAGGTTGCCATGGTGTTTAAAAATGAAGATGGTGAACCACCTTTTCAGCGGGATATTAGAATATATCCACGCAATGAAGAACAACCATTTATCAACATCAATATATTAAGCTGTAATTTAGATCCAATGACATATCCCATTTTCTTTCCAAATGGGGAACCTGGATGGGAACCAAAATTACAATTGGAAAGTTATCCCAATACTAAACTTCATATTAGGTCTAATATTTCCATGCTGGAATATAAAGTGGCACAAACTGCTATCCGGGATTGTTTTAATCCAATTTTACATGGAGGCAAACTCACTCAACAGTGGATTATTGATTCATATTTACAAGTTGAAGCCAATAATCTAAATTTCATTAAATTTCAACAAAATAAATTACGAGTAGAACAGTATTGTGGATTAATGGATTATGTGGCAGATTTAGCTTCCAACAGAGACATTCCAGCTGGAAGAGCAATTATTTTGCCATCCACTTTCCAAGGATCTCCTCGCAATATGCGAGAAAGGTATAATGATGCCATGGCTATTGTCACAAAATTTGGAAAACCAGATTTATTTATTACATTCACATGTAATCCACAATGGCCAGAGAAAAAGGAAAATTTGAATTTGGGACAAACTACTTCTGACCGACCAGATTTAGTGGCAAGAGTATTCAAAATCAAACTCAATTCATTAATACATTATCACTAAAGCACACTTACTTGGACAATGTGTGGCTTTTGTTTACACCATTGAATTTCAAAAAAGAGGATTGCCACATGCTCACATACTTTTAATACTGCAGGAAAAAGATAAGTTGAACACTGCAGAGAGAGTGGATTCAGTAATTTCCCCACAATTGCCAAACCAAGAAAAATAGGAGATTGTTACACATAGAATGATTCATGGCCCATGTGGAGAGATGAATCCTAATTCACCATGTATGGAAAAAAAAAATGTACTAAAGAATTTCCAAAACAATTTCAAATGCATAGCCTTTGTATAAAAGAACACAAGGACAAACAGCTATTATCCGTGGCCAAAAGGTTCATAATAGATTTGTCGTTCCATACAATCCACATTTGCTCATCAAGTACAATGCACACATCAATGTGGAAGCTTGCACTTCTATTAAATCAATTAAGTATGTGTATAAATAGATATATATACAAAGGACATGACGCAGCTACTGTTGTTGTACAAGGTGCTGCAAATGAAAACGAAAATCCAATTTTACATGATGAGCCATCAAATTATTTAGATGCTCAGTATGTGAGTGCTCCTAAAGCAATGTGGCGTCTTTTGAAATTTGAGATGCATGATCGGTCACATGCTATCTATCGTTTAGCTGTACATTTGCCTCAAAGTCAGTTGGTTTGCTTTACTGCAGGAAATGAAAGAACTGCATTATATCAAAGTGAAGACAGAGATACCACACTAACTGCATGGTTTAAATTAAACTGTCAGGATACGCAGGCCAGACAATTTTTATACATAGAGATACCATATCACTATGTATTTGTAAATGGTCTATGGCGACAACGAAGAAGAGATGCACATAAAATTATATCACGCATTTATACCGTCAGTCCAAGGGACATTGAACGTTTCAGCTTAAGATTACTTCTGCTACATGTTCCCGGTGCACAGAGTTTTGAGCATTTACGTACAGTGAATGACATAGTTTATGAGACATTCCTATTAGCTGCAAGACATCAAAATTTCATAGCTGATGATACAGAATGGGAGAGGTGTCTGGAAGAAGCAGCACTATGTCAAATGCCAAAGCAAATGAGACAACAATTTGCATTCATTTGCATATTTTGCAATGTACCTGATGCTTTCACTTTGTGGGAAACATTTAAATTAAATATGTCCGAAGACTTCTTGAAACGTTACAAGGAACCAATAGCTCTGTTAAAAACATTGATGGAAATACAAGAAATATTGTTGGCTCATGGATTAAATTGTGCAAGTTTTAATTTACCAGATCCAGGACTTATAGATGACATCAATTTTGATGATTATGACACTGAGCTACAAAAACAAAAAACCCAAGAAAAACTGGCAACTTTAAATACTTTACAGTTAGAAGCATTTCATGCCATCACAAATGCTACAGATGATGAAATGGTCAAAGACCGGTATTTCTATCTAGACGGCCCAGGTGGATCAGGAAAAACTTATCTGTACAATTGTTTGATGAGTTATATTCGATCACTGGGTCAGATAGCTATGCCATTTGCAACTACTGGAATTGCTGCACTTTTGTTAGATGGTGGTAGAACTGTGCATAGTGGATTTAAGCTGCCAGTTCCCATTTTGGAAACATCAGTGTCAGATATTTGATTGAATTCCTTACAAGCAAAAAATGTAAACTAACTAAACTAATTATCATAGACGAGGCAACAATGATATCATGTCATGCACTGCAATGTATTGACAGATTCTTAAAAGAAGTGATGGATAATAAGTTGCCATTTGGGGGAAAGGTGATGCTGTTAGGAGGAGATTTTAGGCAAACATTACCGATTGTGCCACACGGAAATAGAACGGAGATCATTGAAACATGTATCAAGACCAGTAAACTGTGGCAAATATTTACACATCTCAAATTAGAATTAAATATGAGATCTGAAGGCCAAAATGAATTCAATGATTGGCTCATTAAAATCGGAGAAGGAAAACATCCAGAAATACAGCATTTACCAAATGATACCATTGAAATTCCATCAGAAATGGTTTGCAATGAATCACTCATATCAGCCATATTTCTAAACACTCTTAATAATGAGGATTACACAGACATTGCAAACAAAGTGATATTAACATCAAAAAATATTGATGCCTTGAATGTAAATAACGACATTTTTAAATACATCAATGCACCACAAAAGAATTATTACAGTGCAGATTCGATTCTGTCTGATGATAAAGACAGTGAATTGAATTTTTGTATCAAATGTATTTTGATGTAATTCGTTAACACCATCTGGAATGCCACCACATATTTTACAATTGAAAAAAGGCGCAATTGTCATGTTATTGCGAAATATTAATCCAAAAAAAGGACTTTGTAATGGGACCAGATTAATTGTGCATGAGTTAAAAGATCATTTTATACATGCAGATATTATAACTGGTACTCATAAAGGTGAACGAGTTTTTATACCAAGAATTGATTTAGCTCCAAGTGAGAGTGGTTTGCCTTTTGTCCTTCAAAGGAGACAATTTCCAGTTATCATGGCATTTGCCATAACCATCAATAAATCCCAAGGACAAACTTTTAAGTCAGTTGGGATTTTTTTAAAGGAACCAGTTTTGCACATGGACAACTCTATGTGGCTTTTTCAAGGTGCACTAATCCAAAAGAAATTAAAGTGCATGTTGAAGAAAACGAAACTCAGGGTCATTTATTGGACGATGGATGTGTTTACACCAAAAACATTGTCTACTATGAGGTGTTGGAAAGATAGAGGACAATGGTTTAATTTTAATGCCAACATTTTATGGTACTCAATATGATTGCACAAAAACAATATTTCAAGTATATCATCTAAAGAATGGACAAAAAAACATAGAGAACAGTGGTTTGACTTCCATGACAAAATTAAAGTACTCTGGGACTCTTTAAATAGGGGACCACAATTTCACTTATTAAAATCTATGTGATGTTTGCAGAAAGGACAAACAGAAAAAAAGAAAAAAAATGACAACAAAAACAACAGTAAAATATCTTTAAACAGCTTGGAATGGGTTCAAAGTTTCAGATTAACATGATTGGCCCCACAAAACAATTAACTGACTTTTTCATGATTTACAAGGGTTAAATGTTATTGTTTGATGTTACAATTTCAGATGTTAAATATGTGTTTTGTAAAATTTATAAAAAAGTTTGTTAAATATATATGTGGTATAGTCAAACATGTATTGTTAGAATAAAGTTGAAGCATTTCATAATAATTGGAAATATATTATTTAAAGACAAAGTATTGATTCAGGGAGTAATCCAATCGCCAGTTAATGGGGTCAGGAAGGAATTAATTTTTTTCCCTTTTTGATACAATTGGCCAAGTTTCAATGGTGGTTTTTATTGTTTGCCTTCCTCTGGATTCAATGCTAATTTAGTTTAACAAGAGTTTAACAAAAATGTTACAAATGATAAAAAGCATGTTATTGTTAAAACAATTTACTTACTCTAATTTAATATAGTCCGCAGTTACTCAGTGATAAATATGTATTGAAAAGTGTTAGTATTGTTAAAAAAAATGTTGAACGAATGTTTAATATACAAGTTGCATGTTACAAACTTTCATGTAAAACTTTACAATATGTATGCATTAAAAAGTAAGACATTATTATATGGTTATTATATATATCACAATTAAAAGAATGAAGATTGAAAAAAAAAATATGTTAGTGAAATATAAGTTGAAAGTTAAAAAAATAAAAAGTTAAAAAAAATTCATGTGAATTTATTTTTAGAAAAAAAAAAGGGACAAATGTAGCAATGAGTCATGTTGTGTGGCAAACAAATTTCACAACATTTAATTTTTATTGACCGTCATTTTTTGTTGGGCAAGTCGCTGTCAGTCCGTCTCTGACCACCCTCCAAAGTAAGATGTGTAATTGTGTAAATAGTCTATTAAAATTAAAAAAACTGAAAATACAGAGGTTCTACCTTACAGTAAAACAAGGGTTTAATAACAAAATATCCACAGCCTTAGAAGAATCGTGGTCTCCTACAATGGATCCAGACGTTGAATAAGAGAATGGGGGGGGGGGCTCGGAATAGTGTAGCCATCGTGACTTGAAGTCAATACCTGAGTAATGGCTGAGTAGAGTTACAGAGCAAGCTTTGAGTATCAATTCACATAATCTTTTCAGCTCTCACCTTCCCAAGCCCTCCAATGATGTCACTGGTGATCTTCATACAACTAGAACTTTTGCGTGATGTCACAATAGGCTTTGAGACTGGCTACTGTCAGGAGAAGATGGTAACAGATAATAGATGGCCTTCTACGTCCCCTTGACCCTACCCCTCCTTGTGTTTTTTCTTTTTCCCATATTGGATGGCTTCATCCCAGACAGTAAGTGATCTCCAGTTGGTGTGTTAACAAAACCGAACGAGGGTGGGAGGAAACATGGAGGAAACGGGTATTCTGTATAACAGTATGGGAGACCAGTAGAGATCAGTCACCAACTCCAGCTTACATTTCCCGGAGTCGTGGTCCTAGTGTGACACACAGAGACATATAACTGAAGGCAAATAAGTACCAAAAGGTCCATCTAATCTGCCCATTCTATCACCTTAAAAAGCTTAGTCTTTAAGGCTGCCTTAAATCCCAAGGGTGTAGGAACTGGGGGGGGAGGGGGGCAAATCCCCCGCAGATTTTACTCTGTTTGCATATATGTATAAATAAGCTATTTTACGGCCAGTGTATACAATGAGTTGACTGGCTCCTACACCCCTACTTCCATTGTCCAAGGCTGTTCCATTATTCTACTACTCTCTCTCTAACGTAGACCAGATTACCCCCTAAATCTTCCTCCTTCCATCTACATTTCATCACCTCTTGTTTTTTCTTCTCTTTTTCTGAAAGACACTTTTTCATTAAATGTATTAAACCCTTTGATGTATTTGCAGATCTCTCTCATATCCCCTTCACCCCTCTAATCTATACATATTATTGTCATGGAGTACCCTCTAATCTATACATATTAATGTCATGAAGTCTCCTCTAATCTATACATATTACTGTCATTGAGTCTCCTCTAATCTATACATATTACTGTCATGGAGTCCCCTCTAATCTATACATATTAATGTCATGGAGCCCTCTCTAATCTATACATATTACTGTCATGGAGTCCTCTCTAATCTATACATATTACTGTCATGGAGTCCTCTCTAATCTATACATATTACTGTCATGGAGTCCTCTCTAATCTATACATATTACTGTCATGGAGTCCTCTCTAATATATACATATTACTGTCATGGAGTCTCCTTATAATTTGTGTCTTTTAGACCCTGCTCCATTTTTGGAGGATGAATATAACTGGAGCACAGGAAGATGGATATAACTGGGGTACAGGAGGATGGATATAACTGGGATACAAGAGGATGGATATAACTGGGGTAAAAGAGGAGGAATATAACTGGGGTACAGGAGGATGGATATAACTGGGGTACAGGAGGATGGATATAACTGGGGCACAGGAGGATGTATATCACTGGGGTACAGGAGGATGGATATAACTGGGGTACAGGAGGAGAAATATAACTGGGGTACAGGAGGAGAAATATAACTGGGGTACAGGAGGATGGATATAACTGGGGTACAGGAGGATGGATATAACTGGAGTACAGGAGGATGGATATAACTGGGGTACAGGAGGAGGAATATAACTGGGGTACAGGAGGATGGATATAACTGGAGCACAGGAGGATGGATATAACTGGGGTACAGGAGGATGGATATAACTGGGGTACAGGAGGATGGATATAACTGGGGTACATGAGGATGAATATAACTGGGGTACATGAGGATGAATATAACTGGGGTACAGGAGGAGGAATATAACTGGGGTACAGGAGGATGGATATAACTGGAGTACATGAGGATGGATATAACTGGGGTACAGGAGGATGAATATAACTGGGGTACATGAGGATGAATATAACTGGAGCACAGGAGGATGGATATAACTGGGGTACAGGAGGATGAATATAACTGGGGTACAGGAGGATGGATATAACTGGGGTACATGAGGATGAATATAACTGGGGTACATGAGGATGAATATAACTGGGGTACAGGAGGAGGAATATAACTGGGGTACAGGAGGATGGATATAACTGGAGTACATGAGGATGGATATAACTGGGGTACAGGAGGATGAATATAACTGGGGTACATGAGGATGAATATAACTGGAGCACAGGAGGATGGATATAACTGGGGTACAGGAGGATGAATATAACTGGGGTACAGGAGGATGGATATAACTGGGGTACAGGAGGATGAATATAACTGGGGTACATGAGGATGAATATAACTGGGGTACAGGAGGATGGATATAACTGGGGCACAAGAGGATGGATATAACTGGGGTACATTAGGATGGATATAACTAGCGCACAGGAGGATGAATATAACTGGGGTACAGGAGGATGGATATAACTGGGGTACAGGAGGATGGATATAACTGGGGTACAGGAGGATGAATATAACTGGGGTACAGGAGGATGGATATAACTGGGGTACAGGAGGATAGATATAACTGGGGTACAGGAGGATGGATATAACTGGGGTACATGAGGATGGATATAACTAGCGCACAGGAGGATGGATATAACTGGGGTACATGAGAATGGATAAAACTGGGGTACATGAGGATGGATATAACTGGGGTACAGAAGGAAGAATATAACTGGGGTACTGGAGGATGGATATAACTGGGGTACAGAAGGATGGATATAACTGGGGTACAGGAGGATGAATATAACTGGGGCACATGAGGATGGATATAACTAGGGTACAGGAGGATGGATAAAACTGGGGTACATGAGGATGGATATAACTGGGGTACAGGAGGATGGATAAAACTGGGGTACATGAGGATGAATATAACTGGGGCACATGAGGATGCATATAACTGGGGAACAGGAGGATGGATATAACTGGGGTACATGAGGATGGATATAACTGGGGTACAGGAGGATGGATATAACTGGGGTACATGAGGATGGATATAACTGGGGTACAGGAGGATGGATATAACTGGGGCACATGAGGATGGATATAACTAGGGTACAGGAGGATGGATATAACTGGGGTACAGGAGGATGGATATAACTGGGGTACAGGTGGATGGATATAACTGGGGCACATGAGGATGGATATAACTGGGGTACAGGAGGATGGATAAAACTGGGGTACATGAGGATGGATATAACTGGGGCACATGAGGATGCATATAACTGGGGCACAGGAGGATGGATATAACTGGGGTACATGAGGATGGATATAACTGGGGTACAGGAGGATGGATATAACTGGGGTACATGAGGATGGATATAACTGGGGTACAGGAGGATGGATATAACTGGGGTACAGGAGGATGGATATAACTGGGGTACAGGAGGAGGAATATAACTGGGGTACAGGAGGATGGATATAACTGGGGTACAGGAGGATGGATATAACTGGGGTACAGGAGGATGGATATAACTGGGGTACAGGAGGATGGATATAACTGGGGTACATGAGGATGAATATAACTGGGGTACATGAGGATGAATATAACTGGGGTACAGGAGGAGGAATATAACTGGGGTACAGGAGGATGGATATAACTGGAGTACATGAGGATGGATATAACTGGGGTACAGGAGGATGAATATAACTGGGGTACATGAGGATGAATATAACTGGAGCACAGGAGGATGGATATAACTGGGGTACAGGAGGATGAATATAACTGGGGTACAGGAGGATGGATATAACTGGGGTACATGAGGATGAATATAACTGGGGTACATGAGGATGAATATAACTGGGGTACAGGAGGAGGAATATAACTGGGGTACAGGAGGATGGATATAACTGGGGTACATGAGGATGGATATAACTGGGGTACAGGAGGATGAATATAACTGGGGTACATGAGGATGAATATAACTGGAGCACAGGAGGATGGATATAACTGGGGTACAGGAGGATGAATATAACTGGGGTACAGGAGGATGGATATAACTGGGGTACAGGAGGATGAATATAACTGGGGTACATGAGGATGAATATAACTGGGGTACAGGAGGATGGATATAACTGGGGCACAAGAGGATGGATATAACTGGGGTACATTAGGATGGATATAACTAGCGCACAGGAGGATGAATATAACTGGGGTACAGGAGGATGGATATAACTGGGGTACAGGAGGATGGATATAACTGGGGTACAGGAGGATGAATATAACTGGGGTACAGGAGGATGGATATAACTGGGGTACAGGAGGATGGATATAACTGGGGTACAGGAGGATGGATATAACTGGGGTACATGAGGATGGATATAACTAGCGCACAGGAGGATGGATATAACTGGGGTACATGAGAATGGATAAAACTGGGGTACATGAGGATGGATATAACTGGGGTACAGAAGGAAGAATATAACTGGGGTACTGGAGGATGGATATAACTGGGGTACAGAAGGATGGATATAACTGGGGTACAGGAGGATGAATATAACTGGGGCACATGAGGATGGATATAACTAGGGTACAGGAGGATGGATAAAACTGGGGTACATGAGGATGGATATAACTGGGGTACAGGAGGATGGATAAAACTGGGGTACATGAGGATGAATATAACTGGGGCACATGAGGATGCATATAACTGGGGAACAGGAGGATGGATATAACTGGGGTACATGAGGATGGATATAACTGGGGTACAGGAGGATGGATATAACTGGGGTACATGAGGATGGATATAACTGGGGTACAGGAGGATGGATATAACTGGGGCACATGAGGATGGATATAACTGGGGTACAGGAGGATGGATATAACTGGGGTACAGGAGGATGGATATAACTGGGGTACAGGT
>JAPZIH010001020.1:0-75136 GCA_027410445.1 Discoglossus pictus
CCATTGGGCTCCCTAACTACCGAGGCGCTCCCAACAGCCCATTGGGCTCCCTAACTACCAAGGCGCTCCAAAGCCATTGGGCTCCCTAACTACCAAGGCGCTCCAACAGCCCATTGGGCTCCCTAACTACCAAGGCGCTCCAACAGCCCATTGGGCTCCCTCACTACCAAGGCGCTCCAACAGCCATTGGGCTCCCTAACTACCAAGGCGCTCCAACAGCCCATTGGGCTCCCTAACTACCAAGGCGCTCCAACAGCCCATTGGGCTCCCTAACTACCAAGGCGCTCCAACAGCCCATTGGGCTCCCTAACTACCAAGGCGCTCCAACAGCCCATTGGGCTCCCTAACTACCAAGGCGCTCCAACAGCCCATTGGGCTCCCTAACTACCAAGGCGCTCCAACAGCCCATTGGGCTCCCTAACTACCAAGGCGCTCCAACAGCCCATTGGGCTCCCTAACTACCAAGGCGCTCCAACAGCCCATTGGGCTCCCTAACTACCAAGGCGCTCCAACAGCCCATTGGGCTCCCTAACTACCAAGGCGCTCCAACAGCCCATTGGGCTCCCTAACTACCAAGGCGCTCCAACAGCCCATTGGGCTCCCTAACTACCAAGGCGCTCCAACAGCCCATTGGGCTCCCTAACTACCAAGGCGCTCCAACAGCCCATTGGGCTCCCTAACTACCAAGGCGCTCCAACAGCCCATTGGGCTCCCTAACTACCAAGGCGCTCCAACAGCCCATTGGGCTCCCTAACTACCAAGGCGCTCCAACAGCCCATTGGGCTCCCTAACTACCAAGGCGCTCCAACAGCCCATTGGGCTCCCTAACTACCAAGGCGCTCCAACAGCCCATTGGGCTCCCTAACTACCAAGGCGCTCCAACAGCCCATTGGGCTCCCTAACTACCAAGGCGCTCCAACAGCCCATTGGGCTCCCTAACTACCAAGGCGCTCCAACAGCCCATTGGGCTCCTATCTACCAAGGCGCCCCAACAGCCCACTGGGCTCCCTAACTACCAAGGCGCTCCAACAGCCCATTGGGCTCCCTAACTACCAAGGCGCTCCAACAGCCCATTGGGCTCCCTAACTACCAAGGCGCTCCAACAGCCCATTGGGCTCCCTAACTACCAAGGCGCTCCAACAGCCCATTGGGCTCCCTAACTACCAAGGCGCTCCAACAGCCCATTGGGCTCCCTAACTACCAAGGCGCTCCAACAGCCCATTGGGCTCCCTAACTACCAAGGCGCTCCAACAGCCCATTGGGCTCCCTAACTACCAAGGCGCTCCAACAGCCCATTGGGCTCCCTAACTACCAAGGCGCTCCAACAGCCCATTGGGCTCCCTAACTACCAAGGCGCTCCAACAGCCCATTGGGCTCCCTAACTACCAAGGCGCTCCAACAGCCCATTGGGCTCCCTAACTACCAAGGCGCTCCAACAGCCCATTGGGCTCCCTAACTACCAAGGCGCTCCAACAGCCCATTGGGCTCCCTAACTACCAAGGCGCTCCAACAGCCCATTGGGCTCCCTAACTACCAAGGCGCTCCAACAGCCCATTGGGCTCCCTAACTACCAAGGCGCTCCAACAGCCCATTGGGCTCCCTAACTACCAAGGCGCTCCAACAGCCCATTGGGCTCCCTAACTACCAAGGCGCTCCAACAGCCCATTGGGCTCCCTAACTACCAAGGCGCTCCAACAGCCCATTGGGCTCCCTAACTACCAAGGCGCTCCAACAGCCCATTGGGCTCCCTAACTACCAAGGCGCTCCAACAGCCCATTGGGCTCCCTAACTACCAAGGCGCTCCAACAGCCCATTGGGCTCCCTAACTACCAAGGCGCTCCAACAGCCCATTGGGCTCCCTAACTACCAAGGCGCTCCAACAGCCCATTGGGCTCCCTAACTACCAAGGCGCTCCAACAGCCCATTGGGCTCCCTAACTACCAAGGCGCTCCAACAGCCCATTGGGCTCCCTAACTACCAAGGCGCTCCAACAGCCCATTGGGCTCCCTAACTACCAAGGCGCTCCAACAGCCCATTGGGCTCCCTAACTACCAAGGCGCTCCAACAGCCCATTGGGCTCCCTAACTACCAAGGCGCTCCAACAGCCCATTGGGCTCCCTAACTACCAAGGCGCTCCAACAGCCCATTGGGCTCCCTAACTACCAAGGCGCTCCAACAGCCCATTGGGCTCCCTAACTACCAAGGCGCTCCAACAGCCCATTGGGCTCCCTAACTACCAAGGCGCTCCAACAGCCCATTGGGCTCCCTAACTACCAAGGCGCTCCAACAGCCCATTGGGCTCCCTAACTACCAAGGCGCTCCAACAGCCCATTGGGCTCCCTAACTACCAAGGCGCTCCAACAGCCCATTGGGCTCCCTAACTACCAAGGCGCTCCAACAGCCCATTGGGCTCCCTAACTACCAAGGCGCTCCAACAGCCCATTGGGCTCCCTAACTACCAAGGCGCTCCAACAGCCCATTGGGCTCCCTAACTACCAAGGCGCTCCAACAGCCCATTGGGCTCCCTAACTACCAAGGCGCTCCAACAGCCCATTGGGCTCCCTAACTACCAAGGCGCTCCAACAGCCCATTGGGCTCCCTAACTACCAAGGCGCTCCAACAGCCCATTGGGCTCCCTAACTACCAAGGCGCTCCAACAGCCCATTGGGCTCCCTAACTACCAAGGCGCTCCAACAGCCCATTGGGCTCCCTAACTACCAAGGCGCTCCAACAGCCCATTGGGCTCCCTAACTACCAAGGCGCTCCAACAGCCCATTGGGCTCCCTAACTACCAAGGCGCTCCAACAGCCCATTGGGCTCCCTAACTACCAAGGCGCTCCAACAGCCCATTGGGCTCCCTAACTACCAAGGCGCTCCAACAGCCCATTGGGCTCCCTAACTACCAAGGCGCTCCAACAGCCCATTGGGCTCCCTAACTACCAAGGCGCTCCAACAGCCCATTGGGCTCCCTAACTACCAAGGCGCTCCAACAGCCCATTGGGCTCCCTAACTACCAAGGCGCTCCAACAGCCCATTGGGCTCCCTAACTACCAAGGCGCTCCAACAGCCCATTGGGCTCCCTAACTACCAAGGCGCTCCAACAGCCCATTGGGCTCCCTAACTACCAAGGCGCTCCAACAGCCCATTGGGCTCCCTAACTACCAAGGCGCTCCAACAGCCCATTGGGCTCCCTAACTACCAAGGCGCTCCAACAGCCCATTGGGCTCCCTAACTACCAAGGCGCTCCAACAGCCCATTGGGCTCCCTAACTACCAAGGCGCTCCAACAGCCCATTGGGCTCCCTAACTACCAAGGCGCTCCAACAGCCCATTGGGCTCCCTAACTACCAAGGCGCTCCAACAGCCCATTGGGCTCCCTAACTACCAAGGCGCTCCAACAGCCCATTGGGCTCCCTAACTACCAAGGCGCTCCAACAGCCCATTGGGCTCCCTAACTACCAAGGCGCTCCAACAGCCCATTGGGCTCCCTAACTACCAAGGCGCTCCAACAGCCCATTGGGCTCCCTAACTACCAAGGCGCTCCAACAGCCCATTGGGCTCCCTAACTACCAAGGCGCTCCAACAGCCCATTGGGCTCCCTAACTACCAAGGCGCTCCAACAGCCCATTGGGCTCCCTAACTACCAAGGCGCTCCAACAGCCCATTGGGCTCCCTAACTACCAAGGCGCTCCAACAGCCCATTGGGCTCCCTAACTACCAAGGCGCTCCAACAGCCCATTGGGCTCCCTAACTACCAAGGCGCTCCAACAGCCCATTGGGCTCCCTAACTACCAAGGCGCTCCAACAGCCCATTGGGCTCCCTAACTACCAAGGCGCTCCAACAGCCCATTGGGCTCCCTAACTACCAAGGCGCTCCAACAGCCCATTGGGCTCCCTAACTACCAAGGCGCTCCAACAGCCCATTGGGCTCCCTAACTACCAAGGCGCTCCAACAGCCCATTGGGCTCCCTAACTACCAAGGCGCTCCAACAGCCCATTGGGCTCCCTAACTACCAAGGCGCTCCAACAGCCCATTGGGCTCCCTAACTACCAAGGCGCTCCAACAGCCCATTGGGCTCCCTAACTACCAAGGCGCTCCAACAGCCCATTGGGCTCCCTAACTACCAAGGCGCTCCAACAGCCCATTGGGCTCCCTAACTACCAAGGCGCTCCAACAGCCCATTGGGCTCCCTAACTACCAAGGCGCTCCAACAGCCCATTGGGCTCCCTAACTACCAAGGCGCTCCAACAGCCCATTGGGCTCCCTAACTACCAAGGCGCTCCAACAGCCCATTGGGCTCCCTAACTACCAAGGCGCTCCAACAGCCCATTGGGCTCCCTAACTACCAAGGCGCTCCAACAGCCCATTGGGCTCCCTAACTACCAAGGCGCTCCAACAGCCCATTGGGCTCCCTAACTACCAAGGCGCTCCAACAGCCCATTGGGCTCCCTAACTACCAAGGCGCTCCAACAGCCCATTGGGCTCCCTAACTACCAAGGCGCTCCAACAGCCCATTGGGCTCCCTAACTACCAAGGCGCTCCAACAGCCCATTGGGCTCCCTAACTACCAAGGCGCTCCAACAGCCCATTGGGCTCCCTAACTACCAAGGCGCTCCAACAGCCCATTGGGCTCCCTAACTACCAAGGCGCTCCAACAGCCCATTGGGCTCCCTAACTACCAAGGCGCTCCAACAGCCCATTGGGCTCCCTAACTACCAAGGCGCTCCAACAGCCCATTGGGCTCCCTAACTACCAAGGCGCTCCAACAGCCCATTGGGCTCCCTAACTACCAAGGCGCTCCAACAGCCCATTGGGCTCCCTAACTACCAAGGCGCTCCAACAGCCCATTGGGCTCCCTAACTACCAAGGCGCTCCAACAGCCCATTGGGCTCCCTAACTACCAAGGCGCTCCAACAGCCCATTGGGCTCCCTAACTACCAAGGCGCTCCAACAGCCCATTGGGCTCCCTAACTACCAAGGCGCTCCAACAGCCCATTGGGCTCCCTAACTACCAAGGCGCTCCAACAGCCCATTGGGCTCCCTAACTACCAAGGCGCTCCAACAGCCCATTGGGCTCCCTAACTACCAAGGCGCTCCAACAGCCCATTGGGCTCCCTAACTACCAAGGCGCTCCAACAGCCCATTGGGCTCCCTAACTACCAAGGCGCTCCAACAGCCCATTGGGCTCCCTAACTACCAAGGCGCTCCAACAGCCCATTGGGCTCCCTAACTACCAAGGCGCTCCAACAGCCCATTGGGCTCCCTAACTACCAAGGCGCTCCAACAGCCCATTGGGCTCCCTAACTACCAAGGCGCTCCAACAGCCCATTGGGCTCCCTAACTACCAAGGCGCTCCAACAGCCCATTGGGCTCCCTAACTACCAAGGCGCTCCAACAGCCCATTGGGCTCCCTAACTACCAAGGCGCTCCAACAGCCCATTGGGCTCCCTAACTACCAAGGCGCTCCAACAGCCCATTGGGCTCCCTAACTACCAAGGCGCTCCAACAGCCCATTGGGCTCCCTAACTACCAAGGCGCTCCAACAGCCCATTGGGCTCCCTAACTACCAAGGCGCTCCAACAGCCCATTGGGCTCCCTAACTACCAAGGCGCTCCAACAGCCCATTGGGCTCCCTAACTACCAAGGCGCTCCAACAGCCCATTGGGCTCCCTAACTACCAAGGCGCTCCAACAGCCCATTGGGCTCCCTAACTACCAAGGCGCTCCAACAGCCCATTGGGCTCCCTAACTACCAAGGCGCTCCAACAGCCCATTGGGCTCCCTAACTACCAAGGCGCTCCAACAGCCCATTGGGCTCCCTAACTACCAAGGCGCTCCAACAGCCCATTGGGCTCCCTAACTACCAAGGCGCTCCAACAGCCCATTGGGCTCCCTAACTACCAAGGCGCTCCAACAGCCCATTGGGCTCCCTAACTACCAAGGCGCTCCAACAGCCCATTGGGCTCCCTAACTACCAAGGCGCTCCAACAGCCCATTGGGCTCCCTAACTACCAAGGCGCTCCAACAGCCCATTGGGCTCCCTAACTACCAAGGCGCTCCAACAGCCCATTGGGCTCCCTAACTACCAAGGCGCTCCAACAGCCCATTGGGCTCCCTAACTACCAAGGCGCTCCAACAGCCCATTGGGCTCCCTAACTACCAAGGCGCTCCAACAGCCCATTGGGCTCCCTAACTACCAAGGCGCTCCAACAGCCCATTGGGCTCCCTAACTACCAAGGCGCTCCAACAGCCCATTGGGCTCCCTAACTACCAAGGCGCTCCAACAGCCCATTGGGCTCCCTAACTACCAAGGCGCTCCAACAGCCCATTGGGCTCCCTAACTACCAAGGCGCTCCAACAGCCCATTGGGCTCCCTAACTACCAAGGCGCTCCAACAGCCCATTGGGCTCCCTAACTACCAAGGCGCTCCAACAGCCCATTGGGCTCCCTAACTACCAAGGCGCTCCAACAGCCCATTGGGCTCCCTAACTACCAAGGCGCTCCAACAGCCCATTGGGCTCCCTAACTACCAAGGCGCTCCAACAGCCCATTGGGCTCCCTAACTACCAAGGCGCTCCAACAGCCCATTGGGCTCCCTAACTACCAAGGCGCTCCAACAGCCCATTGGGCTCCCTAACTACCAAGGCGCTCCAACAGCCCATTGGGCTCCCTAACTACCAAGGCGCTCCAACAGCCCATTGGGCTCCCTAACTACCAAGGCGCTCCAACAGCCCATTGGGCTCCCTAACTACCAAGGCGCTCCAACAGCCCATTGGGCTCCCTAACTACCAAGGCGCTCCAACAGCCCATTGGGCTCCCTAACTACCAAGGCGCTCCAACAGCCCATTGGGCTCCCTAACTACCAAGGCGCTCCAACAGCCCATTGGGCTCCCTAACTACCAAGGCGCTCCAACAGCCCATTGGGCTCCCTAACTACCAAGGCGCTCCAACAGCCCATTGGGCTCCCTAACTACCAAGGCGCTCCAACAGCCCATTGGGCTCCCTAACTACCAAGGCGCTCCAACAGCCCATTGGGCTCCCTAACTACCAAGGCGCTCCAACAGCCCATTGGGCTCCCTAACTACCAAGGCGCTCCAACAGCCCATTGGGCTCCCTAACTACCAAGGCGCTCCAACAGCCCATTGGGCTCCCTAACTACCAAGGCGCTCCAACAGCCCATTGGGCTCCCTAACTACCAAGGCGCTCCAACAGCCCATTGGGCTCCCTAACTACCAAGGCGCTCCAACAGCCCATTGGGCTCCCTAACTACCAAGGCGCTCCAACAGCCCATTGGGCTCCCTAACTACCAAGGCGCTCCAACAGCCCATTGGGCTCCCTAACTACCAAGGCGCTCCAACAGCCCATTGGGCTCCCTAACTACCAAGGCGCTCCAACAGCCCATTGGGCTCCCTAACTACCAAGGCGCTCCAACAGCCCATTGGGCTCCCTAACTACCAAGGCGCTCCAACAGCCCATTGGGCTCCCTAACTACCAAGGCGCTCCAACAGCCCATTGGGCTCCCTAACTACCAAGGCGCTCCAACAGCCCATTGGGCTCCCTAACTACCAAGGCGCTCCAACAGCCCATTGGGCTCCCTAACTACCAAGGCGCTCCAACAGCCCATTGGGCTCCCTAACTACCAAGGCGCTCCAACAGCCCATTGGGCTCCCTAACTACCAAGGCGCTCCAACAGCCCATTGGGCTCCCTAACTACCAAGGCGCTCCAACAGCCCATTGGGCTCCCTAACTACCAAGGCGCTCCAACAGCCCATTGGGCTCCCTAACTACCAAGGCGCTCCAACAGCCCATTGGGCTCCCTAACTACCAAGGCGCTCCAACAGCCCATTGGGCTCCCTAACTACCAAGGCGCTCCAACAGCCCATTGGGCTCCCTAACTACCAAGGCGCTCCAACAGCCCATTGGGCTCCCTAACTACCAAGGCGCTCCAACAGCCCATTGGGCTCCCTAACTACCAAGGCGCTCCAACAGCCCATTGGGCTCCCTAACTACCAAGGCGCTCCAACAGCCCATTGGGCTCCCTAACTACCAAGGCGCTCCAACAGCCCATTGGGCTCCCTAACTACCAAGGCGCTCCAACAGCCCATTGGGCTCCCTAACTACCAAGGCGCTCCAACAGCCCATTGGGCTCCCTAACTACCAAGGCGCTCCAACAGCCCATTGGGCTCCCTAACTACCAAGGCGCTCCAACAGCCCATTGGGCTCCCTAACTACCAAGGCGCTCCAACAGCCCATTGGGCTCCCTAACTACCAAGGCGCTCCAACAGCCCATTGGGCTCCCTAACTACCAAGGCGCTCCAACAGCCCATTGGGCTCCCTAACTACCAAGGCGCTCCAACAGCCCATTGGGCTCCCTAACTACCAAGGCGCTCCAACAGCCCATTGGGCTCCCTAACTACCAAGGCGCTCCAACAGCCCATTGGGCTCCCTAACTACCAAGGCGCTCCAACAGCCCATTGGGCTCCCTAACTACCAAGGCGCTCCAACAGCCCATTGGGCTCCCTAACTACCAAGGCGCTCCAACAGCCCATTGGGCTCCCTAACTACCAAGGCGCTCCAACAGCCCATTGGGCTCCCTAACTACCAAGGCGCTCCAACAGCCCATTGGGCTCCCTAACTACCAAGGCGCTCCAACAGCCCATTGGGCTCCCTAACTACCAAGGCGCTCCAACAGCCCATTGGGCTCCCTAACTACCAAGGCGCTCCAACAGCCCATTGGGCTCCCTAACTACCAAGGCGCTCCAACAGCCCATTGGGCTCCCTAACTACCAAGGCGCTCCAACAGCCCATTGGGCTCCCTAACTACCAAGGCGCTCCAACAGCCCATTGGGCTCCCTAACTACCAAGGCGCTCCAACAGCCCATTGGGCTCCCTAACTACCAAGGCGCTCCAACAGCCCATTGGGCTCCCTAACTACCAAGGCGCTCCAACAGCCCATTGGGCTCCCTAACTACCAAGGCGCTCCAACAGCCCATTGGGCTCCCTAACTACCAAGGCGCTCCAACAGCCCATTGGGCTCCCTAACTACCAAGGCGCTCCAACAGCCCATTGGGCTCCCTAACTACCAAGGCGCTCCAACAGCCCATTGGGCTCCCTAACTACCAAGGCGCTCCAACAGCCCATTGGGCTCCCTAACTACCAAGGCGCTCCAACAGCCCATTGGGCTCCCTAACTACCAAGGCGCTCCAACAGCCCATTGGGCTCCCTAACTACCAAGGCGCTCCAACAGCCCATTGGGCTCCCTAACTACCAAGGCGCTCCAACAGCCCATTGGGCTCCCTAACTACCAAGGCGCTCCAACAGCCCATTGGGCTCCCTAACTACCAAGGCGCTCCAACAGCCCATTGGGCTCCCTAACTACCAAGGCGCTCCAACAGCCCATTGGGCTCCCTAACTACCAAGGCGCTCCAACAGCCCATTGGGCTCCCTAACTACCAAGGCGCTCCAACAGCCCATTGGGCTCCCTAACTACCAAGGCGCTCCAACAGCCCATTGGGCTCCCTAACTACCAAGGCGCTCCAACAGCCCATTGGGCTCCCTAACTACCAAGGCGCTCCAACAGCCCATTGGGCTCCCTAACTACCAAGGCGCTCCAACAGCCCATTGGGCTCCCTAACTACCAAGGCGCTCCAACAGCCCATTGGGCTCCCTAACTACCAAGGCGCTCCAACAGCCCATTGGGCTCCCTAACTACCAAGGCGCTCCAACAGCCCATTGGGCTCCCTAACTACCAAGGCGCTCCAACAGCCCATTGGGCTCCCTAACTACCAAGGCGCTCCAACAGCCCATTGGGCTCCCTAACTACCAAGGCGCTCCAACAGCCCATTGGGCTCCCTAACTACCAAGGCGCTCCAACAGCCCATTGGGCTCCCTAACTACCAAGGCGCTCCAACAGCCCATTGGGCTCCCTAACTACCAAGGCGCTCCAACAGCCCATTGGGCTCCCTAACTACCAAGGCGCTCCAACAGCCCATTGGGCTCCCTAACTACCAAGGCGCTCCAACAGCCCATTGGGCTCCCTAACTACCAAGGCGCTCCAACAGCCCATTGGGCTCCCTAACTACCAAGGCGCTCCAACAGCCCATTGGGCTCCCTAACTACCAAGGCGCTCCAACAGCCCATTGGGCTCCCTAACTACCAAGGCGCTCCAACAGCCCATTGGGCTCCCTAACTACCAAGGCGCTCCAACAGCCCATTGGGCTCCCTAACTACCAAGGCGCTCCAACAGCCCATTGGGCTCCCTAACTACCAAGGCGCTCCAACAGCCCATTGGGCTCCCTAACTACCAAGGCGCTCCAACAGCCCATTGGGCTCCCTAACTACCAAGGCGCTCCAACAGCCCATTGGGCTCCCTAACTACCAAGGCGCTCCAACAGCCCATTGGGCTCCCTAACTACCAAGGCGCTCCAACAGCCCATTGGGCTCCCTAACTACCAAGGCGCTCCAACAGCCCATTGGGCTCCCTAACTACCAAGGCGCTCCAACAGCCCATTGGGCTCCCTAACTACCAAGGCGCTCCAACAGCCCATTGGGCTCCCTAACTACCAAGGCGCTCCAACAGCCCATTGGGCTCCCTAACTACCAAGGCGCTCCAACAGCCCATTGGGCTCCCTAACTACCAAGGCGCTCCAACAGCCCATTGGGCTCCCTAACTACCAAGGCGCTCCAACAGCCCATTGGGCTCCCTAACTACCAAGGCGCTCCAACAGCCCATTGGGCTCCCTAACTACCAAGGCGCTCCAACAGCCCATTGGGCTCCCTAACTACCAAGGCGCTCCAACAGCCCATTGGGCTCCCTAACTACCAAGGCGCTCCAACAGCCCATTGGGCTCCCTAACTACCAAGGCGCTCCAACAGCCCATTGGGCTCCCTAACTACCAAGGCGCTCCAACAGCCCATTGGGCTCCCTAACTACCAAGGCGCTCCAACAGCCCATTGGGCTCCCTAACTACCAAGGCGCTCCAACAGCCCATTGGGCTCCCTAACTACCAAGGCGCTCCAACAGCCCATTGGGCTCCCTAACTACCAAGGCGCTCCAACAGCCCATTGGGCTCCCTAACTACCAAGGCGCTCCAACAGCCCATTGGGCTCCCTAACTACCAAGGCGCTCCAACAGCCCATTGGGCTCCCTAACTACCAAGGCGCTCCAACAGCCCATTGGGCTCCCTAACTACCAAGGCGCTCCAACAGCCCATTGGGCTCCCTAACTACCAAGGCGCTCCAACAGCCCATTGGGCTCCCTAACTACCAAGGCGCTCCAACAGCCCATTGGGCTCCCTAACTACCAAGGCGCTCCAACAGCCCATTGGGCTCCCTAACTACCAAGGCGCTCCAACAGCCCATTGGGCTCCCTAACTACCAAGGCGCTCCAACAGCCCATTGGGCTCCCTAACTACCAAGGCGCTCCAACAGCCCATTGGGCTCCCTAACTACCAAGGCGCTCCAACAGCCCATTGGGCTCCCTAACTACCAAGGCGCTCCAACAGCCCATTGGGCTCCCTAACTACCAAGGCGCTCCAACAGCCCATTGGGCTCCCTAACTACCAAGGCGCTCCAACAGCCCATTGGGCTCCCTAACTACCAAGGCGCTCCAACAGCCCATTGGGCTCCCTAACTACCAAGGCGCTCCAACAGCCCATTGGGCTCCCTAACTACCAAGGCGCTCCAACAGCCCATTGGGCTCCCTAACTACCAAGGCGCTCCAACAGCCCATTGGGCTCCCTAACTACCAAGGCGCTCCAACAGCCCATTGGGCTCCCTAACTACCAAGGCGCTCCAACAGCCCATTGGGCTCCCTAACTACCAAGGCGCTCCAACAGCCCATTGGGCTCCCTAA
Source organism: Discoglossus pictus (assembly GCA_027410445.1). Classification (NCBI taxonomy): domain Eukaryota; kingdom Metazoa; phylum Chordata; class Amphibia; order Anura; family Alytidae; genus Discoglossus; species Discoglossus pictus. Next base: position 11,854 of record JAPZIH010001020.1, read on the forward strand.
CTACCAAGGCGCTCCAACAGCCCATTGGGCTCCCTAACTACCAAGGCGCTCCAACAGCCCATTGGGCTCCCTAACTACCAAGGCGCTCCAACAGCCCATTGGGCTCCCTAACTACCAAGGCGCTCCAACAGCCCATTGGGCTCCCTAACTACCAAGGCGCTCCAACAGCCCATTGGGCTCCCTAACTACCAAGGCGCTCCAACAGCCCATTGGGCTCCCTAACTACCAAGGCGCTCCAACAGCCCATTGGGCTCCCTAACTACCAAGGCGCTCCAACAGCCCATTGGGCTCCCTAACTACCAAGGCGCTCCAACAGCCCATTGGGCTCCCTAACTACCAAGGCGCTCCAACAGCCCATTGGGCTCCCTAACTACCAAGGCGCTCCAACAGCCCATTGGGCTCCCTAACTACCAAGGCGCTCCAACAGCCCATTGGGCTCCCTAACTACCAAGGCGCTCCAACAGCCCATTGGGCTCCCTAACTACCAAGGCGCTCCAACAGCCCATTGGGCTCCCTAACTACCAAGGCGCTCCAACAGCCCATTGGGCTCCCTAACTACCAAGGCGCTCCAACAGCCCATTGGGCTCCCTAACTACCAAGGCGCTCCAACAGCCCATTGGGCTCCCTAACTACCAAGGCGCTCCAACAGCCCATTGGGCTCCCTAACTACCAAGGCGCTCCAACAGCCCATTGGGCTCCCTAACTACCAAGGCGCTCCAACAGCCCATTGGGCTCCCTAACTACCAAGGCGCTCCAACAGCCCATTGGGCTCCCTAACTACCAAGGCGCTCCAACAGCCCATTGGGCTCCCTAACTACCAAGGCGCTCCAACAGCCCATTGGGCTCCCTAACTACCAAGGCGCTCCAACAGCCCATTGGGCTCCCTAACTACCAAGGCGCTCCAACAGCCCATTGGGCTCCCTAACTACCAAGGCGCTCCAACAGCCCATTGGGCTCCCTAACTACCAAGGCGCTCCAACAGCCCATTGGGCTCCCTAACTACCAAGGCGCTCCAACAGCCCATTGGGCTCCCTAACTACCAAGGCGCTCCAACAGCCCATTGGGCTCCCTAACTACCAAGGCGCTCCAACAGCCCATTGGGCTCCCTAACTACCAAGGCGCTCCAACAGCCCATTGGGCTCCCTAACTACCAAGGCGCTCCAACAGCCCATTGGGCTCCCTAACTACCAAGGCGCTCCAACAGCCCATTGGGCTCCCTAACTACCAAGGCGCTCCAACAGCCCATTGGGCTCCCTAACTACCAAGGCGCTCCAACAGCCCATTGGGCTCCCTAACTACCAAGGCGCTCCAACAGCCCATTGGGCTCCCTAACTACCAAGGCGCTCCAACAGCCCATTGGGCTCCCTAACTACCAAGGCGCTCCAACAGCCCATTGGGCTCCCTAACTACCAAGGCGCTCCAACAGCCCATTGGGCTCCCTAACTACCAAGGCGCTCCAACAGCCCATTGGGCTCCCTAACTACCAAGGCGCTCCAACAGCCCATTGGGCTCCCTAACTACCAAGGCGCTCCAACAGCCCATTGGCAATACATATAATTACTGTTGATTGTTGAAGATAAGAAGGAAGGGGAACAGCGCACAAAAACCTGGTGCATGTCACTTCATATAAACAGATATATCCAAATAGCAGTTCAAATTCTCACCTTGGAAACCTCAATAGTTTTATATACATTTTCATACCTTTATATACATTAAGATGCATTTCGTCCTCAGAATAAATTATCTTATAATACAAAACGCCAAGGTATTTTTTCTTGGAAATACTGTTGATTGTTGTTTATAAATGTGATTAGAAGTGTTCGATGAAGGACAGTTTGGGGAAATCCTGATCTGAGATATCCCTGTCTAATGATAATTAGTTAAGTAATTCTGGTTAGATGAAGTTGTCCACAAACACTGGCCTGTTGGGGGGGGGGGGGGGTGCTAAGGACAGGTTTGGGAAACACTTGTTACATAATTGAGCTTGAGAGTTAAATACAGAAGCATGTAAAGCTTAAAATACCTAAGGTTGTTAAAGGGGACTGTCACAGAAAGTTGGTTTCCTTTTTAAAAAGAACATTTTAAAACTGCTTCTACATTGTACTAGCAGATTTTCTCTCCCATAAATAATTTGTGAAATATTTAGAATTGCTTTTGTGACTCCTGTCCAGGTCAGAGTATATAAGGGTGCCAGAGAACATTGTAGGCCTTTATTTTGTCTAATGCCAAGACAGACAAGCAGACTGTCATTCTAATTAGCACATCAAAGCAACTACTTAATATGCACAAGCCTCTCATTTGCATATCAATGAAGCGTTAACAGCATGGAATTTCTCAGGATTGATTTTCTTTAGAAATAAATGGATAACCCAACATATAGCCAGGTTAAACCGAAATTAATTTGGGGTGAAAGGATTCTCTTTAACACTTCTACTTAGTTTTTAATAACCTATTGCAATTATAATATATATATATATATATATATATATATATATATATATATATATATATATATATATATAATTTTTTTTTTTTACATTTTTGTCTGATACAGTAGTTTTCATATAAATAATTTGTGTGAAATCTTGGGGCGATTAGATATTTCTGTACACACCTAGGGAGTGTCCGTGTGACTGGTACTCGCATACTCCCTGTAGGTGGTAATTAGACACTACACGTGTATTTAATACTATAGTTCATACTAATTACATTGCGCTCCTTTATTATCTGTTTATAGGAGTCGTTCTACCAGCCGCGGGCCCTGGAGAAGCACACAGACAGTGTCCTGGCATGGGTATGTGCCATCTATCTTTACCTTGTGACATCTTTGAGACCATGCATTGCGTGCTCATTTGCATGTCTCTGCCCAGTTTCCCAGAGTGCAGTGCAATAACTATTTCTTGGCATTCTGAGTATTTTTAACTTATTTTAGGACACACACAAATGTACTATTTATTTATTTATTGTGTTCTGTACAGTGGGGGCTTCTATTGCTCTTTTGCTTACCATATTATAAAATGTTGTAGTTGATAGATTTCCCAGTATCCCTAGTAATTGTCTTCTCTTCCCCTACAGGTTTCTGTATTATGGACCATTTCATACTATTCCTCCCCTCTCGGCGTCTTTTACTTGTACAGTAAAGGTACTCATTACTAGTCTACGCTGCGCCTAGTTCAGTCATCTATGTTAAGGATGGGAAAGAGTTTTCCTTTTTTTTTGAGTGGATTTAGTCTGTTGCTTTCCTGCCCTGGTATAAATATGTATAATGAACATCAACAGCTGGTGGCACTAATTAGAACCAGCTGTCCAGGCTGAGTAATGTAGTATTACACATTGAGTATATTATTTCTATATTAGATGTCCTTTCGGCTTACACAAATTTAAATCCTGTAGAGCTTTAACTTAGGACTTAACCCACATTTGCCGGTCCAGTCACTTAACCACGATCACAACTAGTATTACCATTATTATTTTTAATATTTATAATAAAAAAATATATATATTTTTGGTTACAAAATATAAATTGTAACATTACACCATTATTTGTCTCCTACCACAATAAGTTACTCATTAAATAGTTGTTAAAACCGCTCCTTAGGTAGAGCATAGGTTCCCAAAGTGGGAGGTATCACCCACCAGTGAGCGCTGAAGGCTTCTCGGGGGGCGGCAGCGGGTTGGCTACTTTAGTCCATCTACGTAGCAGAAAAGTCTCAACAAGTACCAATCTTTTTATATGTGCTACATTTAATCAAAATCGGTATAGCAATAGCAGTTTCCAAGATGAAGCACATATTGGTCATTACTTTCTGCAAATATCAGATGGCTTGAACGGGAAAACTGTTATAATGGGGGGGGGGGGGGGGTTAAAAATGTTTTGTCTTGTAAAGGGACCGGTGGTAACAAGTTTGGGAACCTATGATGTAGAGCAATCTAAATAAAGTAAGAAATGTCTGAAAATCCCTTTTAACCCTTTAGAAGAATATCCTGAGCCCCTCATATATTATCACTTGACTTTAATTATTCTTTGTATTGCAGGATAAATGAGCATGTCCAGGCTGGTACCTCTAGGACATTACGGGATGACACTGCTGTTTCTGCTGGCAGGAGTGGCGTATCTGATAGGTGAACAAAACTATTCCAAAATAATAATAATAATTTGAAATAATAAATTTAAATATAATACATTAAAACATTAACAATTATATTTCCTTTTTTTTTAATTTGTACTTTTTATGTTAATCATTATATTTTAATTCATTTATATTTATTTATTATTATTATCTGTTATTTGTAATGCAAAGACAATTTAAAGACAAAAGAAAAAGGTCCCTGTTTTAAGATTTATTATTTTAATAGATTATATTATTATTATTATTATTATTATTACATTTTTTTATATTTTTATTATTTTTAATTTTATTTAAATTGTACTTTTTAGTTATTTATTTAGATTTTATTTTTTTAGTAGATTATACTTTTTTTAATCACTTTTATTATTAACTTTTTTCTTATTTGAATAATATATTTCTTATTTTAATATATTGTCATCACTTTTATAAAGTTTGACTATTAATGACAGTAAGTGCACTGAAAATTGCTTTAATACCTCAGAAATTTATTTACCTTGAGTCTTAGCAGGAGTCGATCTGAACTGCATAGTAGATATGGGGAAAAGCTTTCTTGAAGGAACCATACATGGCAAGCTCTCTCTAAGGGGCACACAGAAGACTCTGACTCAGTCTCTTCTTCTGCATAATGACACAGACCGAAGAGGGCCAGTGGGCAGATTGGAGATTGTTTGACTCCTTCAAGGAGCTGCAAATATTGATTGACCTATTTTTTTCTCCTTGCAGGGCTGGGCAGATGGTGCAACCCTCAGTATATTCAGTTTATTAGCATTTTAGAGCGAACAAAGATAGAAAACACAGATGAGAACAAGGTGAGAAGATCTAATGGTTGCATAAAACTTCAGCTCGCCATGTGTACATGTCCTTGTATGTTTGTCATCACCTCTACCCATGCTATGAATGAATATCATTCAGGTGCTCGCTCTGTATTTACATACTATAGAGTAGACCTGCTTTATGTAGATATTACATTATTGCTCTGACCTGCATAGGCAGTGTAACGGATCTTCTGGCACCCCGACCGGGTACCTCCGTTGATAGACGCGTCCTAGTTTGCGTCGAGGCCTACAAGCACTGTACCGGACACCAAAACCACCACAGACTCCAAGGGTAGTACATCAGGAACAAGCGTTTAGTAGTTACAGCTCAAGGGAGTATGCAAAAGCATAGCAATCCCCAGTATGATAGCGATCCCCTCCAATAACGCGACGAGACTACGTTTTGAAGGGTCAAGAGGAACTAACTTTTAATGACAGGGAATCTCCTTTTATGCAATGGTGCCCTCTGAAGGGCTACACCCACATAATTATCACAACAGCCAATTATATACATGGTTCAACCCCCACGTCTCCTCCCCCCAGATAACAGGTAACACAATTAAAACAGACACAATTTTAACCACATTCTGGATGTACCCCAAATACAGGGGGTACACCTTTAAGTCCCGCACCATTCAATATCTCTCACCCAGGGGAACAACATATACAAAAATGGCATGAATCAGACCAGGGGTTCAAAAGTTAGTAAAAGTATGTTTTTACACATAACACACAGACATGTCACATATCCCCCATACAATACACATATAGGACAATAGGCGAGTCACACCTCCCTGAGGCAACTTGATATAATAAGAACAAAGAAGGCTGATCTAATTAATGTCTGATCAGAGAAAAACACTTTGGAAAATGCAAGGATCCTTTACAACTTTCTTATCTCTTGAGTCGCTGTAACAGGATTATCTATTAGCCTAGGTCTACAAAAGTCTGACTAATACTCTGCAGAGCATAAACCAGCATACATATTGTAGGATCATATTTTAACCATAATAATCATAAAACAGGGTAAAACAGTGATGGGTTCGGTTACACACCTCCCCCGTGACCATAAGCCGGCATACACGGTCTGATCCCAACGGATCGGCCTGGGGATGTCCGGACAAAAGTATTTGTTGGTCAATTCTCTAGTTTGACAACCCATCAGCATTACTGCAATTCACATTGACTCACATTTCACATATCCCCAGATAGCTGGGATCTGAGCGCACAAAACTACTGAATAGCGCTCAGATCCTCTTCACACAGTTCAATTGCCATGTAGCTAAAGTCTTTCCCATAGTCTTTCATTATATGAATGGGCTTCATGGCACAGTTATCTGGGGTATCATGGTTCACACAGGGCAAGTACAGAATGACCCCCCTGTATGTAAAGGGCCCGAATGAGTGACATACACTCTGGTATGGCCGAACACTGGTTCCAAAGGGCAATATGTACCAGGGCCATAGTCGCAGGGCAGGAGGCTGGCAAACAGTCCTCTCCAAGCCAAAGTGGCGAAGGGCACTTCGTCACACATCTCCCCTTTGGGGGGAAGTCTAACCAGGCACCTGGATATTTCGCTGGGGTGATGGTGCTCTGACGCCAGCCCTGATGCCAGCTCTTCTGCTGGTATAACCTGCAGGACCTCCTGCTCTGTACAAGGAACAAAGGGAGGGCAGAGGCCGACTGCACTCTGCCCCACTGTCAGCTCTTCTGCTGGGGTACCTGGGACATATTCCGGCTCAGTAGCCAGGGAAACGTGGGGGTTACCATTTCCTCTGTTAACCCTGGGGCCACATTAGAAGTTAGCTGGGCAGGGGAATTTGTACTTACCCCCTCCTCCGGTTGTCCCAGTGAGGGTAGTTGGGGATCTGGACAGGCTGCGGGCGCAGGGACCACGGTCCCATCTGCGCCGTCTGGGAGATTGGTGTCTCCCCTGGTTAGGGTAAACTGTCGCTGGGGGGAAGGACGACACCTTTGGCGCCCTGGGGTACCAACTGCCGCTGTGGAGGAAGGTCGACACCTTCTGCCCCCTGGGGTTCACACTGCCGCTGGGGGGAAAGGACGACACCTTCTGCCCCCTGGGGTACACACTGCCGCTGGGGAGGAAGGACGACACCTTCGGCTCCCTGGGGAACACACTGCCGCTGGGGGGGAAGGACGACACCTTCGGCCCCCTGGGGTACACACTGCTGCTGGGGAGGAAGGACGACACCTTCAGCTCCCTGGGGTACACACTGTCGCTGGGGAGGAAGGACGACACCTTCAGCTCCCTGGGGTACACACTGTCGCTGGGGAGGAAGGACGACACCTCCTGCCCCCTGGGGTTCACACTGCCGCTGGGGGGGAAGGATGACACCTTTCCCCCTGTGGTTCACACTGCCGCTGGAGGGGAAGGACGACACCTTCTGCCCTCTGTAGGGCCGGTAGAGAGACCTCGGTCCCATCTCTACCTGCCATCTGGAGGTCATCCCAGGACCAGTCAATGAAGTCTGGTTCTGCTTGTCGAGTAGGTTGGGGCTGCACAAGGCTGAGCAGGTGTTGGTAGTCCTGCTCCAGCTCCCACTCTCTTGTTACCAGGTGGGTCATGTCTTTCCTCATCGCCTTCGTCATCCCAGACATACATGCCCATCCGGTAGTCGTAGATGTCCCAAAACCTAGACCCCTCCGTGCTGCCAAGATCAATATCGTCCTCCAAGGCATCCCATAATAAACCCGGGCCATCATAATCATCCCCCTCCGGTAAGTCGTGTTCAGCCGTCCAGGGGGTAAGTCGAACGGTATGCCACCAGAGGGCCTGTTATGCGTTGTCTAGCCAGAGCTTTCGCCATACCAGGGTCTCTAGTCTTGTCACCCACTCATCCAGGGGCTGCTCTCCCAATAGATACATCCGCATCGCCACACGCTTCTGTAGCCGCTGCTCATCACTGGGGAGACTCTCACCTCGCCGCCATTGGGCATCTTCCAGGGCATCATACCAGAGTTCCTTTCTGTCTGCATCCCTGTAGTCCGCGGCCGCCGCCTCCTCCTTATCATGAAACGCTGTCTGAAATCTAGCTGGTTCCAATCCTGCTGTAGCCAGGGGCGCTGTACGGATACTAGCGTTGCCCTCAATTTGTAACTCCAAACGTTACTGGTGTCTCCGTGCTGCTTTTCCTCTTACTAGGAAGCCATCCCACCACTGCCAGCCAATGTAACGGATCTCCTGGCACCCCGACCGGGTACCTCCGTTGATAGACGCGTCCTAGTTTGCGTCGAGGCCTACAAGCACTGTACCGGACACCAAAACCACCACAGACTCCAAGGATAGTACATCAGGAACAAGCGTTTAGTAGTTACAGCTCAAGGGAGTATGCAAAAGCATAGCAATCCCCAGTATGATAGCGATCCCCTCCAATAACGCGACGAGACTACGTTTTGAAGGGTCAAGAGGAACTAACTTTTAATGACAGGGAATCTCCTTTTATGCAATGGTGCCCTCTGAAGGGCTACACCCACATAATTATCACAACAGCCAATTATATACATGGTTCAACCCCCCAGATAACAGGTAACACAATTAAAACAGACACAATTTTAACCACATTCTGGATGTACCCCAAATACAGGGGGTACACCTTTAAGTCCCGCACCATTCAATATCTCTCACCCAGGGGAACAACATATACAAAAATGGCATGAATCAGACCAGGGGTTCAAAAGTTAGTAAAAGTATGTTTTTACACATAACACACAGACATGTCACATATCCCCCATACAATACACATATAGGACAATAGGTGAGTCACACCTCCCTGAGGCAACTTGATATAATCAGACATTAATTAGATCAGCCTTCTTTGTTCTTATCAGAGAAAAACACTTTGGAAAATGCAAGGATCCTTTACAACTTTCTTATCTCTTGAGTCGCTGTAACAGGATTATCTATTAGCCTAGGTCTACAAAAGTCTGACTAATACTCTGCAGAGCATAAACCAGCATACATATTGTAGGATCATATTTTAACCATAATAATCATAAAACAGGGTAAAACAGTGATGGGTTCCGTTACAGGCAGGAACCAAAATAATGATGCTAAATTGCTTTTATGGCACCCAAGAGTTTGTCTCTACTCGCACTAATCCTTGTGCCGTTCTGTTTCCAAACAGAAGAGACTCTCCAATTAGAATTTTGATTTCCGCAGTTGGCCTGTGTATTTCTATGTTGATGAAACCAGCAGGTATTATTATTATTATTATTATTTTATATATATAATTTTTTTATTTTTTTTTATAAAGTGTCTACATGTGGTGTTGGACTAATACAGAGGTTACAGTTAATACATGAGCTAAACATGGTACAGCAGGTGTTCTATATATTTATTTGTAAAGTGCCAACATATTCCGTAGAGCTATACATGGGTTACAATCAAGGCAAAAACAATAACCGTATTAACATGTTGTAAAAGATGGAGGGTCCTGTCTTTGGGGAAGCCTTTTGGACACAGTATCCCAAGTTTAAAGTGCTGTGCGAGATTGAAAACTTAAAATCTAAAGGGTTTGAGTGAGGTACAGGAGAGTGAAAGATAAGTTGTGTAAGTTAAGGTGGGGGATGATAGGCTTCTTTAAACAGATGTATGTTTAGTAAGGATTTGAGGCAGAGAGATAGTCTGGTGGAGTGAGACAAGGGGTTCCAAAGAATAGGGGCAGCACAAGAAAAGTCCTGAACGTGGGAGTGAGGAGGAGAGCAGAAGGTAGTTAGCAGAACGAAGAGGGTGGGTGGGGGAGTATTTGGAGATGAGAGCAGTTATATAAAGGAGTTCATTGTTGTTGACAGATTTGTAAGTTTGGGTCATGATTTAAAATGTTATTCTGGAGGGAACAGGAAGCGAGGGGAGTGTTTGACAAAGATTGTCAGCAGATACTGAGCGATGAGTGTGGAAGATGAGTCTAGCGGAGGCATTTATTATGGATTGAAGTGGGGATAGATGGGTGGTGGGCAGGCCAGCAAGAAGTGAGTTGCAATAGTCAACACAAGAGATTACCCTTAGGACAATCTAAGTTTGCTCTCAGATTGAGCCACTTTGATGTTATTTCAATTTTGCCTTTAAACAAAGCTTTGACATGGTTTCCTGTGGTTAACCCAAAACGCTTTAGACTTTGTTGCCTAGTCTTCAACTTTTCTATGCAACTTTTTTGTGTTCACTTGTCCCATTTACACAGGATACATTTCTGTTGTATTTCAGGCTGGTCCCATCCAAACAGTTAGAGAGATAGATATATATAGATATATATACACACTTTGAAGTGTCAAAGTGTCATGAGCCCCCTTTACACCTAGGTCTTGTCATGGTAGGATAGTATAATAGCAATAAACTATTTTCAGATTTGATTTTTTTTATTTTAATGTCATTAGTTAATAGAAAACTGGTTTTAATTTAACATTTTGGCTGCCGCTCATCAGTGCCTGATTAGCTCATGATTGATTGCTGGCTCCCTACGTTAATGGGTTTCCTCTGCACATTGCTGCTGACGTGTCGAGTTCGGAAGAGCATTCTGTAAAAATGCCTCAGACTCCATATGTAAAAGAACCCTAGTAATGAGAAAATTTACTAAGACCATCTGGGAGCTGAATGTCAACCAAAATTTAGAAAGTTTAGAGTTGTTATTTTCGTTATGTAACCTTTTTTGTTACAACCCATAGATGAGGGGGACCAGGTACACCCATAACTCGCCTGCTGCGTGGTGAGAATATGTGTTGTATCTGAGCACCCAGCATGCCAGGTCAGGGACATCATTCATGGAGAAAAAGAATAGCAAGCTCACCCAAAGGTTACTAACTTATTGAAAATAATAAGACTTTTTCTATCCTTTTATTTAAGATAAGAAGGAGCACACACCATTCGATTAGTGTATCCGACAGAGACTAACTTTATTCTTTTTACATAGATATTTTAAACGCCCCAAAAAGTCCTACCTCTACATTCCTCCCTCCTGAGATATAATTGATCTGGTGTTTATCAGTAGGTCAGGGATGGTTGGTTATGTGTCTCCCGGCCTCCAGACCTGATCTGTTTTTGTGGTCCACCTGTTAGAACTGCATTGGGGCAATAAACTCCCGGGTCTAGTTTTACAATATTTTTGTTTTAGATGTGCCATTTGAGGAGGAAAACATCCAAGATGTTTGTAACCAGCATGACTTACCACTTATACATAAAGGGAAAAGCAACCTTTCACTATCCTCAAAACACATTGCATGACCATTTTGATAGCCTCCCGGGCTGTGACTGTTCGGTCTTGGGGCATAAAATGTCCTTGCTTGTAAGGTTCAGGGAAGTCCCACCCTTGCCCCCAAAAGTCATCATGACAGCTGGTCCCTCCTTTTTAAGTGCAGCTTCCCGGTGAGCATCTTTATCCGATGTTCTCCGGCATGCTGCTGCTTAGAGATACAATCCCAGGGGAAGCACAGCTTCTCAGTATGGCCCCCATTTTCCTGCGGCCTTCAGGAGAAACAAGTAGTGGGGGTGCTGGAAATAGGGGAGCCACTTGGATGCTATTTGTAATCCAAGGAACGTGATGCATCCAGGCTAGCAGGCATCCTGAAGGCTCAAATAACTGTACATGATCTGTGTCATGAATCAGCCAGTGGCCATATTGGATTTGGTGTGAACTATGCTGGGGCCATTTTGTGACTGGCAGCGGTGGCCAGTTTGGGCTGGGTGGTCTTCCACATGCTGTTGCCATGGGGAAGAACAAAAGGTTTGGGGCCCACTTGTTATGGTTATATTGTTATTTTGTGGTCTAGGGGATAAAGTATTATAAGTTTACCCCTTAGCATATCCCCATCCCTTCCATGTTTAGGCTCATTGTAATGGGTGTCATGTGAGGGAGTTGGTGGGATGTGTTGGTTGTATGTGTGTGAAACATTGTGTGTTGTATCTGTAAATATATTGTATTGGAATGTTGGAGCCATGTTGTGTGCAGTCATCCATATTGACTGCATATGTAACCTGAGTTGATCACATCATAAAGTAAACACGTGATAGCAAGGCCAGAACAAAGGGGTCTATACAGACATTGAGGCACCATAACCCCAGGGGTCTACAGGTATTCTCACTCAGAGAATCAGGGCAAAGTCCAGAGGACAGGGAGATGTTTCTCCCTTGAGAGCCAGGCAGCAACTGAATTAGGTAGCCACACCTAGTGGGCGGACCCGGGAGGAGTCTCATGGTTCCCTGCCTGATTGGCCAGAGGCAGTTAGGGGCTGACTAAAGATAGCCCTCCTGGTGATTTTGTATGCCTGTTTAAAAGATGTTGTGTTCCAAATAAAGTGGTTCATAATTTTCATCAAGACTTTGTGTGCAGGTGTATTATTTACCCAGGAACATATGCTAGTAGAGGAGATCGTTTCTGACTCCCTGCCAGGTTTCCCAGCGCACACTACCTTAGGCTGGGACATATGCTCTTGCATCCGCAAAGAAGGTCCATTGGTCTGAGTCACCCAAATCTTAGGTCTAAAACCTACAGGAGATAAGAGGACTAGGATCCTCTATACTCCATCATCATTGTAGGTTGTGACAATCTGCTTTTCAGTGGACTTGGAGATGCCAAGGAGGCCAATTCCTACCCACAGATCCAATCTGGTTCTAAAATTCCGATTTCCAGGGTAGCTGCAGAGGTTCTGGATATAAAGTGATTATAGCCCAGTAAAAATAATAAAAGCCTTCTCTCTAATTAAAACACACTGTTTATATGTATTTCAGAAATAGACGTAGGCCTCCATTTATTTGTCCAAATCGCAATCACATGAACCTGCAATGAAGCCCATAAATCTTACTGATATTTAATTGGCTACGTTTTTCTATTTGCATTCGATTTGTGAGTTAAAGGCTCAAAATCACTGTGGTTGACAAAAACATAACTTCCTCCTACCTCCTCTTTTGATGTTTCAAGGGGTCAAATTTTACCAGTGCTAAAGAAGCAAAATCCATATTTAATTACAACAATTCAACAAGCCTGAAATTGCCACCTAACTCCTAAATCGCAAATGTATAAAAAATTGTTTCAAAATATTATGGGTTCCATATAAGACCTGCAAAGGCTTAAAGATGTAAGAGTGCCCTAGCAGCCATTAAAAAGACAGCAAACTACTTCAAAACAATACAAAAGCAGGGAAGTTCATCAGAATTCATTGCACAACACTCTCGAATGACTAATAAAAAAAGGTGGTCAAAACCTAAAAAAGTCAGGGGAGGATTAACAAACTATAAAAGAAGGCATGCACAATACAGTGCCAAATACTGTAACAATATATCAACTTACCTGATCTTCATATACAAACATTATTAACCATTAATGCAGTGACAGTGAGTTGTCCTTAGAATTAGCAAATGGTTAGTAATGCATGCAGATGGGAATCAGGTGAGTTGGTATATTGTTACAGTTACACTATTTAGCAATGTACTGTACATGCATGTTCAATAGTTTTTTTATCCTCCTCCTTTTTTTAGTTGACAACTGTGCTTCAGATTTTTGTTTTGTTACCACACTGTATGTGTGAAACTGGATTGGGTTACACAGTCCAGAGATTGTTGCATCTGTTTCATTGAGCAGATCTAGACAAGTTGTAAGTGCTATGCACTTTAATGCTTCAATTATATTGAGTGATTTCTGATGATCTTTATTTTCATCATATTCCGGTTGCAGTGGTGTAGTGACCGCATGTAACCCTGGTAGGTACTATGCATCATGCTTTTTTTAGACCATGACATTAGCCCCTTTAGGTATCCCATTTTTCCAACAATAGCCTCTTGCTCCCCTGAGATCCACCCATACCACACCCATGATATTAATACATAGTCTTGTTCATTTCTGATTGTGCTCTGTGTATAAAATAAAACTTTATTGTACTGTTCTAACTGTGTCAGTGTGTTTTCAATGGTTGGGGTTATGGGACATCCACATACATCACATTTGTGTCACATTCCTATATCCGTAAACTAATGAGCCCTAGTTACTATGCAATGGGTTAATACATATAATAACAATAATAATTGCAATAATATCATGAGATATCATATTATCTATAATATTTGATAATGAAGGGTTAATACATATGCATGAAGCCTTGTTATACCGTTATGACTGTGTCAGTAAGTTTTCAATGGTTGAAGTTTTGGGACATCCACATACATCCCATTTGTGTTGCTTTCCTATATCTTAGCCCTAGTTACTGTGCAATAGATTAATATACATATATAATAATAATAATACTAATAAAATCCAATTTGTGATACTGTGGAGTAGCAACATTCCCCTGAAAACCTGATAGGAATATGACAAGTGATAATGTAAATTGATTGATATCAAAACACTTAATGGGTTTTCACCAAATGATTATGAGTACATATGATGACACAAGGCCACCAGCAATGGTGTGGGACATTCCAGGATGGACGTAGATGAGATGGAGGTGAGTTTGGTCTTTCTCCACAAGCCTCTGCACATCCTCTGTGTTTTTGCGGCCCTTCATGATGGGTTAGAGTAGATTAGTGTGGTGTATGGTCCCCTGGTCCCCCTCAAGATTGCTGTGGTGGTGGTGGTGGTGATGAGGCTTGTGTACCTGAATGAAGCTGTGAGCTATACCATGTAGTGCCACTGTAAGTGGACAGGTCGTAGCATTGAGGTAAGACAAATCACTGTCCGCTGGATAAGGAACTAGCAACCCATTTCAGTATCTTTGGAATGCAAACCTTGTGGATAAGCACAGACAGATACATAAGAAAGTGTGCTGCAGTCCATAGGGTCACAGAGAGTCTGACGCAACAGAGGGACTAGACAACCAAATGTAAAATGTTCCCCTGGTACTTGATACATGCCATATGGCAGCGTAATTTGTCCACTAGTTGAGTGAGATGTATATCAGATGATCTTTGTATTTTTAGTGTCCACATTAGAGCCTCTGTGAGGGAGAAAAAGTAAATATGTCAGCCATTGCCATGTATTTGTGTTGCAATTTAATGAGGTAGTGTGTCTTTAATAGCTTTCAGCATGTTGCAGCATGGATTTTCATATTGGCATATGCATGACCATTGCAACCCATGAGAAAAATACAATTTTATTTCTTGCAATATTTGAAAGTTGGGAGTTGTGCGAGTAGTTGTAATGCCTTCCATTGCTTTCTTCAAATTTTAAAGTGCATTGGTGTCTTTATATTATGATTTGCAGTGTTACAAACTAGTCTGTAAACCCTTTGTGGGTCCTATTTGGAACCTGACATTTGAAGTTTGTGGGCTTGTCTGCGGGTGCGGTCTTGAGCGAGTTTTGCAATTGAGTAGCGATTTGCGATTTTGCGGCAGTTAAAAATCAAAGGCTTTGGGAGGTTTTAAGTTCCGGGTTTAACCATCACAAAGTTTTGAAGGCCATATTGAATAGCAAGTTAACTTAGGCCTCACTTACGGGCTACTGTAACTTATGATTGTTCAGTTGAATCTGGCTCATAGTCTTTTTCCTAGTATAAAATAACACTGTATAGTGATGTCCCGAACAGTTCGCCGGAGAACTATTCACGGCGAACATATGCGCTTTTCGGTCCGCCCCCTATTCTTTATCATTGAGGAAACTTTGACCCTGCACCTTACAGTCAGCAGACACATTCCAGCCAATCAGCAGCATACACTCCCTTCCAGAGCCTTCCATCTGTATGACAGCCTCCATTTTAGAATCATTCTGTAGCTGCATTAGTTGAGAGAGGAGATATATTCTACCTGCTCTTGATTTAATAGGGAAATAGATAGCCAGGCTGTGTATTGAGCTTTAACTCCACTCCTGAAGGACTCCTTTGATATCTGCTGCAAGGACAGCAACCCAAAAAGCCCTTTTTATTTTATTATTTTTTTCTGTGTAATCTAACTGCATATGCCTGCCTTCTAGCGTGTGTGTGAGGCCTATTGCATCTAGACTGCCAAGTTTTGCCAGTGCACAGTGACACTCATATCTAGTGCAACCGTAGTGTACAGTGAAATAAAACAACCCTTTTTTTTACTGTAATCGATTGAATATCAGTAGCCTGCCTAAAGGCGTGTGTGTGAAAAAAATGACAGGCAGAGGCAGGCCACCCCACAGGTGCCGTCGTGGTCGTGGTGCTGTGATTCCCTTTGGCCCTAGAATAATGCCCAGTTTTCAGAGGCAACGTACCCTGAACTTGAACAGTTCTGAGGACATGGTTGACTGGCTAACACAGGACACCCAATCTTCTAACGGCTTCCTCTCGGAACCTAGATGCACCATCCTCCTCCAGCTTAGCTTCGGGCACCTCTCCAGTTACCACTCGCCCGCCTGCCGCCACCACCAACACTAGCACCATAGCCGCTTCACTTGATCAATCAGCAGAGTTATTTACACATTCGTTGGAAGAAAAGAGTGATGCACAAACATTAGTGCCAGAGGATGTAGATAACAGGGATATGTCCCAGTCAGGCAGCATTACAAACATGGACGTACGGTATGATGATGATGATGATGATGATGTTGTACCCGGTGCTGCTTCCTTTGTTGAGTTGTCAGATACAAGTGAAGCGGTTGATGATGACGATGCGTCCGTGGATGTCACGTGGGTGCCCGCTATAAGAGAAGAAGAACAGGAGGAAAGTTCAGATGGGGAGACAGAGAGGAGGAGGAGACGATTTGGAAGCAGCGGGAGGTCGTCGAAAGTAGCTAGTGGCAGCTAGTCGGACAGCATGCATCGGCACCCGGGGTCAGCCAGACAGCACGCCAGTCAACGCATGCTTTTGCCACCACCAGAATGCCGTCATTGCGGAGCTCAGCAGTGTGGCAATTTTTTTGTGTGTCTGCCTGTGACAACAGCGATGCCATTTGCAACCTGTGCGAAAAGAAACTGAGTCGTGGGAAGTCCAACACCCATCGAAAATTTGATGTTCGCGACATCACTAACAATGTATTTAATTTTTGCTTCTCACAGCTTTCCTTTTCTCCTGATACAGATCCCCATTTAATGCCAAGTTAGTAATTACCTTCATATAGCCCATATGTTTGCAGGTTAGAAGTTTGCTACAGTTACATATGTATGTAATTGCTCAAACCTGCAATTACAGGTTACCTGGGATCAATATAACACAGAAATAAAACATAAAAAATGTTTTTATTGCAGATTTGCACCATTGACACTGTTGTACAATTCATTATAGTGCCTTTCATTTCTTTCCCAGTGTTTTTAAAGTACAGTAGTGTGTTTATATTTTCTTTTGGCAGTGTTTAACCAACTTGCGAGGTTCCTATCTAGTACTCATAGTATTTTTTGATACATTTGCCAATTACACGATGATTGGCAATTGCGGGCTTGTTTGAATTGTTGCAATTAAATATGGATTTTGCATCTTTAGCACTGGTAACATTTGCAGCTCTGAAACATCAAAGGAGGAGATAGGATAGAGTTCCATTTTTGGCAACCGCAGTGATTTTGAGCCTGTAACTTGCAAATGGATACGAATTGCGAAAATGTAGCCAATTAAATATTGGTAACTTTTAGTGGCTCCATTATGGGCTCCAGTAATTGAAGACTGTGGGGCCCCACTTAATTGTCGAAATCACAGATTATTTGTCTCCTGTTGGGGAAATTATACAAATATCTTTACATTTTAAGTATATATTATACATATATATATATATATATATATTATTATTATAAGATATATATATATTACACTAGTGACTGGCCCATCAAAAAATGACGGCAATTAAATATGTAAGTTTTGAATTCTGTGTTTGCATGTAGTATGGCGCAGGTTGAGACTTGTAACCTTTTTGTTATCTAGTATAAATAAGTACAATTAATATATAATACATGTTTATTTTTTTTAACATGCAGACTTGTAGTTGGACCAACTGTTTAAATGATAATTTTTTTAGGAGGTAGGTAAAATTTTAATGTAAGAACAGGTCAACATTGTATTAATGAGAATTGTTAAACATGACATAAATGTTGTGTAACATGCAACTTGTAGGATTAACATACTGTAAACTAAAACACATATTGAATCCAGAGGAAGGGCAGAACAGTAAACCCCCCTTGAAACTTAGCCAATTGTATCAAAGGGGGGGAATTAATTCTTCCTGAACCCCATTAACTGGCGATCAGATTACTCCCTGGATTAATATTTTTGCATTGAAGTGATACATTTAAATTGTATAATAAAAGCTCCTGCTCCTCTTAACATGAACTTTGAAATATATGCAATGAAACAACTTTTCAAGTTTTTTTTTTTTAAATAGTAACATTATAAACAGTAACATAATGAAGTAATATTTAAACTGTAATTGTTGTAAAATGCAAGCATAGTGTTTTGTGGGGCTAATCATGCTAAAGGCTGCTTCCATAAAATTTTTAATCTGTTATTTTGTCGTTGGCTGACTTTTGATGGTTGACATTTCGTTGTTATTGTTGTAATTTGTGAAAAAGGGCACATAGAGTTTCCTATGTGAAATAGTAATTTTCTAAAAGGAGAACACTAGACATGTAAAGTTCATCCTGTGTGGTGTAACCACTGTTCTTTATGTTGTTTTGCCATTTTATTGAGTTTCTTATGGAAATAGTGGTGCTGTAAAAAGAGTCTGAGTGACATAAAATGTCATTCTGGAAATTAAACCACTGTTCTCCGTATTTATTTTTTGTTTGTTGTACATTTCTTCTTGAAATTGCATTATTTTTTGAAAATGGCACAGAGTTTCCGATGTGAAATATCTCTGGGACTTTTTTTACAAGGACTGCTATCTAATTTTTTCCTGAAAGTAAAACCCCTTTTCTCTATAAAATGGCAAAAAACAGAGTTTCTTATTGAAATAGTGGTGCTCTAAAAAGAGATCGAGTGACTTAAAAGTTGTTCCTCGAAATAAAACCACTGTACTCTTTATTTTTTTTAATTTTTTATTTTTGTGAAATTGTTGTTGAGGTGATTTTTTTTTTTTTGGATGTGTCATGTCTTGTATTGTTATATTTTGTGGAATTAAAGTTATAGTACTTCATAGTAGACAATGTTTTTTGTAAAAATGCGTCCATCATCTAATAAATCACCTTGACTTTCATTGTTTTCAATGTAAACTTTAATAGCCTCTGGATTCTTGCATCTTGATAATGCAACATACAGCTGGCCATGTGCAAATACTGGTTCTTCTAAAAAGATACCCACATATTTGACAGTTTGTCCTTGTGATTTAATAATGGCCATGGCAAATGCCATGATGATGGGAAATTGTCCCCTTTGAAGTACAAAAGGGAGGCTACTTTCACTTGGTGTCAAATCTATTCTTGGTATGAAAACTCTTTCTCCTTTATGGGTACCAGTTAGAATTTCAGCATGTATGAAATGGTCCTTTAATTCTTGAACAATTAATCTGATCCATTACATAGTCCTTTTTTCGAATTCATATTTCACAGTAACATGACAATTGCACCTTTCTTTAGCTGCAAAATATGTAGTGGCATTCCAGAGGGAGTTAAATGAGTTAATGAATTCAGTTGAAAAGTTTGTCTTGCTTTCTTTATCCTCACCAAGTACAGAATAAGCACTGTGATAATTTGTGGTGCATTTTTTTTTTCCATTGAGGAGTATTGCATCCTTATATTTGCATGCTAGTATTACTTTGTTGGCAAGCTCTGCATAGTCCTCATTGTTTATTGTACTTTAGAATATAGCTGATATAAGATCCCGTTTGCAAATCATATGAGCTGGGATGTGCACAGTATCATAGGGTAAATTTTGTATTCGCTCTGTTTTTCCTTCTCCAATTTTAATGAGCCAACCATTGAATTCATTTTCTCCTTCTGATCTCATATTTAGTTGTAATTGAAGATGGGTAAATCGTTTCCATAGTGTACTTGACTTTATACATGTTTCGAGAATGTCTGTTCGATTTCCATGTACAATGACAGGTAATGTTTGTCTAAAATCTCCACCTAACAACATTACCTTTCGACCAAATGGCAAAATATTATCCATGACTTCACAAAGCAAACGGTCAATACATTGTAGGGCATGGCATGACATCATTGTAGCTTCATCTATTATAATTAATTTACTTTTTTTTATTTTTTTTTGCTTGTAATGATGTTATTTGAATATCCGACACTGATGTTTCCAAAATAGGAACTGGCACTAAAGTGCGGCAATTCCAGTGGTTGCAAATGCCAGCGCTATTTGACCTTGTGCTCGAACAAAACTCATCAATAAATTATATAGATATGTTTTTCCTGATCCGCCAGGTGCATCCAGATAGAAATAAGGCTCTTTCAGCATGTCATCATCTAGGGCGTTTTTGATTGCATTAAATGCTCGCATTTATAATGTATTTAAAGTTGCAAGTCTTTCTTCTGTTCTTTCTCTTTGTAGTTGAGTGTCATAGTCTTCAAAGTTTATGTCATCTATGAGACCTGGATCTTGCAGATTAAAACTTGCACAACTTAATCCATGAATTAGAAAGACCTCTTGGATTTCAATTAATGCTTTTAATTGTGCAAAAGGGTTATTGTATACTTGCAAAAAATATTCAGCCATATTTGTTTTAAATTTGTCCCACAAAGCTAATGCATTTGGAGCATTTGAGAAGATACAAATTAATGCAAATTTTTCCCTCATCTGCCGTGGCATTTGACATAGTGCTGCTTCTTCTAGACATCTTTCCCATTCTGTATCATCCGCTAGGAAGTTTCTGTGTCGTGTATCTAAATTAAATAATTCATAAACTATGTCATTAACAGTTCTTAACTGTTCAAAATTTTGTGCACCAGGAACATTTGGAAGTAGTAATCGTAAGCAGAAACGTTCAAGGTCTCTTGGACTTACAGTGTAAATTCTTGGTATTATTTTATTTCCACAACTTTTTCGTTTTCGCCATAATCCATTAACGAAAATATAATGGTATGGAATGTCAATATATAACAATTCGCTTGCCTCTAAGTCAGTATAATTTAATTGAAACCATGCAGTTAGTGTAGTTTGGCGATGCTCACTTTGTGCCAAAGCATTTGTTTATTTTCCAACATGGAAATACACTAAATGTCTTTGTGGCAAATGTACAGCTAATCGATATACTGCATGTGAGCGATCGTGCATTACGAATTTTAGAAGACGCCACATTGCTTCTGGCGCACATACATAGCGAGCATCTACATGAGATGCAAGTTCATCCTGTACTAACTTACTGTGTTTGTTATTTTCAGCACTTTTGACCACTACAGTAGCTGCATCCTAGCCTTTGTAAATATATTTGTAGACATATTTAATGGATTTTAAAGAAGTGTAAGCTTCACATTAATGTGTGCAATTATACTTCATAAGTAAATGTGGATTGTATGGTATCACATATCTGTTGTCTACCTTTTTTCCACAAATAATGTCAGTTTGTCCTTCTCTTCTTCTACATAATGGATAGCCATCACATTTAGCATAAGTTTTGTCTATATAATCTTTTGGAAATTCTTTAGTACATTTCTTATTTTCCATACAGGGTGACTGTGGATTAATATCTCCAAACGGTTCATGAATCATACGATGAGTTACAATCTCATAGAGTCTACCATGTATTTATGGATCTGGTAGTTCAGCAATAATTACTGAATCCACTTTGTCACCAGTATCTATCTTATATTTCTCTTGAAGGATTATAGAATAATTTTCATGTGGAAGTCCTCTTTTTTGAAATTAGATGGTATAAACATAAGCCAGACATTTGCCAAATAATTGAGTTATGGTTATGTCATGTATTAATTCATTTAATTTGATTTTAAGGACTCTTGCCACTAAATCTGGTCTATCGGAAGCAGTTTGTCCAATTAGCAAATTGTGTGTAATCTCTGGCCATTATAGATTACATGTAAATGTAATAAATAAATCTGGTTTGCCAAATTTTGTTACAGTATCTTTCTCGCATATTGCGAGGAGATTCCTGGAAAGAAGATGGTAAAATTATGGCTTTGCCAGCTGTCGGCTCTCTGGTTGTAGCAAGCTCAGTGACATAATCCATCAATCCACAATACTGTTCTACACATAGTTTATCTTGTTGATATTGGATGAAGTTTAAATGATTTGCTTCAACTTGCAAATATGAATAAATGATCTATTGTTGTGTCTGTTTTCCACCACATAAAATGGAATTGAATCCATCTCTAATGGCAATTTGAGACACTTTAAATTCAAGTAAGGAAATATTATTTCTGACAAGTACTTTTGAATTTGGGTAACTCTTAAAAGTTAATTTGGGTTGCTAACCTGCTTCCCCATGTGGAAAACATATGCGATATGTCATTGGATACAAATTGGTACTTAAGATACTTAATGAAAGGTTGCTCCTCATTTCTGAGATATATTCTAATGTCTCTCTGAAATGGTGGTTCTCCTTCGTCATTTTAAAAGACCATTGTCAATTAATTTGATGTTGGCAAGTTATAACGGCGTTTATCAGTATGGCGATCTCTTTTACGCACCATATTGAACATTGGGATTTGCAATTGATGTAGTTCTGCATGAATTTATTCTTCCTTTTCTATTTCGGCCTATTTTTTATAGGCTTGAGAGTATGGGTTTTGAGCCATAATTCTATCAAGCTCTATAAAAACAATGGGTAAGCATTTTTTATTTTCTTGAAGTTGCAACCGTTGCTCAACCGCTTCCATTGTATCTAGGACATATAGTTGAGCACATTGACTCTATTATTAGGAAGGTAGACAGGGTAATTTGTCACCCAGATCCCAGCAATCGAACAGTTTGCTGTCTCCCGGGTGCTCGGGTTCGGCATGTTGTGGATTGGGTGGATAAATTATTGGGAGGGGCTGGTAATGAACCGGCGGTCTTGGTACACATTGGTACCAATGACCAAGTTAGTGGAAGATGGAGCGTCCTAAAGAATGATTTTAGAGAATTAGGGAATAAGCTTAAAGCAAGGACCTCCAAGGTAGTATTTTCTGAGATACTACCAGTGCCACGTGCTAGCCCAGGGAGGCAGAAGGAGCTTAGGGAGGTTAATGCGTGGCTAAAAAAGTGGTGCAGTGCAGAGGGTTTTGGGTTTTTAGAGCACTGGGCTGACTTCTCACTTGGGTACAATCTCTATAGCAGGGATGGATTGCACCTTAATGATGAGGGCGCTTTTGTGCTAGGGAATAGGATGGTAGAACGGCTGGGGGAGTTTTTAAACTTGTAGGTGGGGGGGGGGAGGGACTATATAGAAGTATTGGGGTAAATAGGGTAGAGAGGGAAAGGGATGAATTATTTACCCATGGGGGAGGAGAAGGGGGAGGGTTACAATAGAAAGTAGGGAGATATTAATAGGGGCCTCATACAGTGGCAGGCACTTCACAACAGCAGAGCCATAGCAACATAAAGTGTATGCTTGCTAATGCAAGAAGTTTGACTGGGAAAATGGATGAGCTAGAAATATTAGCAGTGCAAGAAAAATGGGGCTTAATAGGCATTACGGAAACATGGTGGGATGAATCTCATGACTGGACTGTTAATCTGGATGGTTATAACCTATTTAGGAAAGATAGGGGAAATGGTAAAAGAGGAGAAGGGATCTGTCTTTATTTTAAGCCTGAATTTAAGCCTATAGTTAGAGAAGATATTTATGCTGGCACTAACTGCATCATTGAATCCTTGTGGGTTGAGCTAAATAGTGGAGGAGCTAATTCTAAATGCATATTGGTGGGAGTATGCTATAAACCCCCAAATATAGCTGAAAGTGAGGAAATACAATTATTGTTACAGATTGGAAATGCAGCTAAGCATGGGCAAGTTCTAATAATGGGAGACTTTAATTACCCTGATATAAACTGGATAAACGAGACCAGCAGCTCAGCTAAGGGGAGCAGGTTCTTGAGTACACTCAGGGATCATTATCTAGCCCAGGTAATACAAGAACCTACTAGAAATGGGGCCATCTTGGATTTAGTCATCACAAGTAATATTGATATAATATCAAATGTGATCACTGTTCCCCAAGGGTTCCCCTATTTTTACAACACAGTCTCATTTGAGATTGAATACAAAAAACAGAGTTGTAAGGGGCCAACAAAAACTCTAAATTTTAAAAGGGCTAACTTTAATGGGCTACGGGCAGCAATACAACATATAGACTGGGACAAAGAACTTACAGGGAAGAAGGCTGAAAATAAATGGACAACATTCAAATCCTTACTAAATAAACATACTCATCAGCATGTACCATGTGTACCAATAAAATGAATAGGAATAAATCACATCCCATGTGGCTTAACAATGACTTAAAGATCATGATGAGGAAAAAGAAATATGCATTTAAATGATACAAGAAGGAGGGAACAGAGGCAGCTTTATGTGACTATAAGGAAATCAACAAGGCTTGCAAAAGGGCTATTAGACTGGCTAAAATAGAAAATGAGAAGTCAGTTGCAATGGAAAGTAAGACTAACCCTAAAATATTTTATAAATATATTAATGGGAAGAAGTCCAGGAAGGAATCGATAGGACCATTACAATGTGACACAGGCCATCTGATAATTAGTGACCAGGAAAAGGCAGATGAGCTAAATAGGTTCTTTTCGTCGGTTTACACAAGGGAGGTACCAGTGGTTGGGACACTGCAACATAATGGGGCTACACTACCTTTACTAAATAATTGGTTAACGCAGGAAGAAATACAAAAGAGGTTGGAGAAAATAAATGTTAATAAAGCCCCAGGTCCTGATGGAATACATCCAAGGGTACTGAGGGAGCTGGGTTCTGTAATAGCCAAACCATTATATCTAATCTTTAAAGACTCACTCACTACAGGGTCTCTACCAGATGACTGGAGAAAAGCAGAGGTGATACCTATATTTAAGAAGGGATCTAGAGCAAATCCTGGGAATTCTAGACCAGTGAGCCTCACTTCTGTAGTTGGGAAGCTTTTAGAAGGGTTAATAAGGGACAGAATACAAGAATATGTCTATTTGAACAGGATCATAGGTAGCAGTCAACATGGATTTATGAAGGAAAGGTTGTGTCAGACCAATCTAATTAGTTTTTTATGAGGAGGTTAGTAGGAACTTGGATCAGGGCAACTCAGTGGATGTAGTCTTTTTAGATTTTTCAAAGGCATTTGATACAGTGCCACATGGAAGACTAGTGAGAAAACTAAGGGATACAGGAATTGCAGTAAATATCTGCTCATGGATCGAGAGCTGGCTAAAAGACAGGAAGCAAAGGGTTGTTGTAAATGGAACATACTCCGATTGGTCTAATGTGATAAGTGGGGTTCCTCAGGGCTCAGTATTGGGTCCTCTCCTTTTTAACATATTTATTAATGACATTGAAGTAGGACTCGAATGTAGTGTCTCCATTTTTGCTGATGACACTAAGTTGTGCAAGGTAATAAAATCAGATAATGATGTACTTTCCCTACAAAAGGATTTGCATAAATTAGAGAAATGGGCGGCTAAATGGCAGATGAGATTTAATACAAATAAATGTAAGGTTATGCATTTGGGAAGGAACAATAGCCAAGCAATCTAATCTTAATGGAGCAAATCTAGGGGTATCAGATATTGAAAGGGATTTGGGAGTACTAGTGGACAACCACCTAGGTAACCGCTCTCAAAGCCAAGCAGCGGCTGCCAAGGCAAATAAAATATTAGCATGTATTAGGAAGGGTATAGAAGCCAGGGAAGAAGATATAATTCTGCCACTATACAAATCTCTAGTACGCCCTCATTTGGAATATGCAGTACAATTTTGGGCACCACCTCATAAAAAAGACATTTTAGAGCTAGAAAAAGTACAGAGAAGGGCTACAAAACTAATAAGGGGAATGGAGGGGCTAAGTTATGAAGAAAGACTAGCAAAATTAAACTTATTTTCGCTAGAAAAAAGGCGTCTAAGAGGAGATATGATTACGTTATTTAAATACATCCAGGGTCAATATAAGGCTTTGTCAAGTGAACTTTTTGTAGCAAGAGATTTTCAACTGACAAGAGGACATCCGTTGAGTTTAGAGGAAAAAAGATTTCACCTTAAATAAAGAAAAGGGTTCTTCACAGTTAGGGTGGTTAAACTGTGGAATTCTCTACCAAAGGAGGTGGTGACAGCGAATTCGATAGACAACTTCAAAAAGGGGTTAGATATATTTCTGAATAAAGAGGGCATTCAAGGCTATCCTAGATAACTAGCAAGGAATATTGATCCAGGGAGAAATTTGATCGCCAGTTTCTGGGGTCTGGAAGGAATTTTGCTTTTTTTTCCCCCTTATGAGACAATTGGCAAAGTTTCAATGTTTTTTTTTTTATGTTTGCCTTCCTCTGGATCAATTAACAATTAACAATAATAATAAATAGTCCACATTAAAAAGATCAATAGAGATCTAAAAAGGTTGAACTTGATGGACTAACTCTTTATTCATCCTCCAATACTATACTATTAATAATTATTTAATCAATAATTTAATTAATAACTAATCCGCATATTGCAGATCAGAGGAGATCTTAACAGGTTGAACTTGATGGACTGAAAGTCTTTTTTCAACCTTAATTACTATGTACTATGTAACATTTTATTTGCTCTCCTTCCTCTTGATGTAAATGAGAAGTACAATGGTAAATTTGTCCTTGTACTTTAAAGCAATAAGGGCCATGTCCTGGCACATTAGCAACTAAAGTTGCACCCATAGATGCAAAGGATATAGCACTATTATAGGATCTTATGTTTGTTTTGAAATGTTGGTAGTTGGGGAAAACCGGCTCAGTCATAATGCTTTTAAATATGTTGGAAATTGTTGTCTTTCTGGAAGTCTTACCTTGCCTTTTTGACAGAAACTAACGAACCCGCCATCTCTGGGTCTTCCTGTTTGAAATGATAAGCCCCACAAAACTGACAATATTCATATCACCACAATTATGAACCTCTACTGCTAAAGATTTTAGTAAAGGACAATTGTGAGAACATATATCAATATGACTCTCTCTATCATCATTCAAAATGTTATCTGATTGTTCAGCAACACTTTCTAAATGCTTTTGTTTTTTAGTTGCCTTCTTAGGGTAGATTTTAGTTTCAGCTGATAGTCTTTTGCTTGCAAGTCTTTCGCGTTCTTTTTGTCATCGAATTTCCTTCTGCTCCGGCGTCTGATGCTTTGCCCATGTTTTATCTTTTCCTGTTTCTTATCAGTATCTGCCATATTAATCTGCAAATAAAAATAAAACATTATTATTTTTGGTCCTTATTGTAAAACATTTTTTAACTGCATATTTTTTTTTCTACTATTCTGTTTTGTGTGCAGCACTGTTGTCATTATAGGTTTAGGTTGTGGCTTTAGTCTTATAGGTTAGGGCATAGAAAACAGGATTTATTGTTTAATTTTGTATGTATTACCAGTATTTGTTGTACTATCTTGTTTTGTGTACGCCACTGTTGTCATTAGAGGTTTAGGTTCTGGGTTTTGGCTTCTAGCTTAGGGCACACAAAACAGGATTTATTCTTAAATGTTGTATGTGTTAATAATATTTGTTGTACTATCCTTTTTTGTGTAGACCACTGTTGTCATTAGAGGTTTAGGTTCTGGGTTTAGGCGTATAGGTTATGGCACACAAAACAGGATTTATTCTTAAATGTTGTATGTGTTACCAATATTTTTTGTACTATCCTGTTTTGTGTTCGCCACTTTTGGGATTAGAGATTTAGGTTATGGGTTAGGCTTAGAGGTTGGTGCAGACAAAACAGGATTCATTGTTCCATTTTATATGTGTTAACAATATTTGTTGAAGTATCGTGTTTTGTGTGCACCATCATTGGTAGGGGGGGGTTATGATTTATTTTAGTTTTTCATTTTGACATTGGCGCACAGCAAACAGGATAGGGGTTTCTTTTTTTTTTACTTGTTATACTATACCTTGGTTGAATTATTAGTTGCGAAGTAAGGGGATGCATTTATTGAGATGGAGGCTCTGTTACAAACACCCACACAAGCGGCACTTTAACAAAATAGATCTAACACTCAATCGCTAAATACGCACTTACACACAAAAATATGAACCGCTGAACTTAGAACGCAAAATTTACGGACTTAGCCTAAAAAAATACAAGTTGCCGGCACCTAAAAATATTAAAAACACAATAAATACACACAAAAAATACATAAAAAGCTTACCCACAGCAAGGGGGTGGCACCCAGGACCTCTGAAAGTGAAGTTACACCTCAGTTTAAGTCCAAATTCCCGAGTTTAGACACACGAAAATCCCCTAAGCGAGAGAAAAAATGGCAGCTGAAAAACCCCAAAACGAGGCTACAGGACCCTAAAGACGCAAAACACCACCAAGCACATACTGCTTTTCAAAAAAGCTATACGAGGTACAAGATACACTTTTAGCAAGGTCGCTAAATCATTCACAGCCGCGTACCACATACACATTCGCCGCCATTTTACAACACTAACTTACACAATGTGGAAGTACACAGCTACACTAACGGCTTCCCCTCGCACACGAAGCCTATTTACACTGCACACATTGCTGACACTTACACCTCAGCTCCACAACAGTGCAAACCGACATTGTATGCTGCAGGAACATCAAAACAGATTGTTAACTCTTCCGCACAATGTTTCCTGTGTAAATTACTTACAAATAGGTAAAGTATATTCATTTAATAATTTATTTATTATTTAATTAGCATACAAAAATACATATACACAAAAAAACAAACACTCTCATAATAAACACAAAAGCCATTCACTGCTCGCCTCACAATGAGCGCCAACGCTGATCATAGCACACAAAGCCTTGCAATAAGCGCAAAAAGATCAGAGCCGACCAAACAATAACAAAAGCGCCTATCAGAAAAAAAATATACAACAACCAACAGCCTCGCAATGAGCACGTATCTCAGACCACCAAAAAAACTCATGTCTGTGGCAAACAGCATTACCTGCCTACAATTTTATTGCCCCGTCATTTTTGACGGGCAAGTCGCTAGTCACATATAATAGTTGTCAAACTGCGAGATGTCGTCACGCTTTGAGAGGTGCGTACAACTTAGTCCGAAGCGAGGCGAGCTGTTAATGCGTAGGACTTAACTGATGCGATCATCGAGAAGCGAGGCGAACCGTTACGCAGGACTAAGAAAAAAAAATACGAGATGCAAAATATTAGTAAATACACTCCAAAAAATTACAAAAACATCACCGGCAGCATGAGGCAACAGACAGTAAGTCTGTGAATGAGGTGGAACATGATTTTAACTCAATTTAGACGATTTTCGCCAAACGAAAATTGCCTAAGCGAGAGAAAAAATGGGCGCTGAAAAAAATGAAAACGAGGCTGCATGACCCCGGACCACGCAAAACACTTTACACATCACACGACGACGTACAAAATACACCATTACAAAAGCCGAAAAATGCTCTTGAGTCCCGTACCACATTAATAACATTACGACTATACAATGCCGCTTTACACAATAAACCTACGTCTTTACCTTGCGCACGCAGCCTATTTCACTTCAAACATTCATTACACTTTGTAAGCAGGGCACCAACACTCACACTGTATATTCTATACAGACGCAAAATACAAACAGATTGTTAGCTCTTCAGCCTATTGCTCGCTGCATATATCAATTATAAATAATTCAAGTATATTAATTTATTGAATAAATCATTAATTATTACTTAATTAATTATTTTAATAAATCATTAATTATTACTTAACTACATATACATAGAAATATATATCTCTCTCAGCGGACCAAAAGTACACAACAGGAGAGGCTCGCAATGAGCGCCGAAGGTGCTCAGCGCAAGCCTCGCAATGAGCTCCAATGGTCCTCACAGTACAAAACGGTTTCAATTATGTGTCAAACAGCATTCTCATGGCTTCAAGTATATTGCCCGTCTAGTGACTTGCCCGTCATTGGTTGTTGGTGCTATACCATTGTCTTTATGTGGGCGAGAATAAAAAGCTATGTTGCTTACATTTCTGTTCAGTTCAGCCGGTCAGCAGTTGCCATTTTGGGTGTTTTGCTTCTGATCCACATTTTTTGTCTAAATAAACTCTAATAATTAGAAAATTACCAAAGGACTGTGTTTTTTGTTATCATGACTGGTTTCGGAGTATGTGTGTTAAAGCAGGATGTCTGCCACTGCTAGGAACAGGGCTACCCCAGATAAAGACCTTTATCCACATTCTTCAGGTACCTCTCTCCTCCTGGTCAAAATATATATGGGAGACAGAATGACACACACAAGGTAGTGATATCAAAGTGTCTCTCTTTAATAGGCATTATGGCAGAACATTATATAGGGCTTTGCCCACTCATCATTTGCATTTTTATTAGAGGTGCATGCTGACTTTTCATGGTCAGTTATGCAGGGTCAACATTTACAGGTTATACAGGTTTTGCCATGTGTGCATAAATGTTGTGGTATGTAGGCATGCTTCTAGCACCTAACCTTTCAGTTGGCATCATGCCTAGAACTAGCAAAGATAAGAGTGTATGTGTGTTTCTAGTTAGAGAGAGAGAATTAAAATTGTATCTTTGTTGTAATTAGTTTTTGGTAATATTTAAGATTTATGCATATTTTGTAGTTAAAATGGTGTCTGAAGATTGTTTGTATTTGCACATCGGCCAAAGTTAGAGGTGGTTTTAGCAAATGAAGAATATTTGTGAGTAGAAACAGAACTTTGTAAAAATGTTGTAGGTGAATTTGGTCCAATGTGAGATCATTAATTATTGTTTGTGAAATTAATTGCAAGGTGTAATTAATAATATGCATAACAGGTTTACTCTCTGATAAGATAGAGGTTGTTTATTTTATATTCTGTGGAAAACTAACAGTAAGAGATTGTCCATTTTTGGTATTTAGTCATGATTCAGAACTATTTAGAAAAAAAGGTTTAATGATGTTTATTTGTAATCTAATTTTTTTTACTCAAAGTGCAGTCAAAGCCCCTCCCTTCCTTT
Organism: Discoglossus pictus; assembly: GCA_027410445.1. NCBI lineage: Eukaryota > Metazoa > Chordata > Amphibia > Anura > Alytidae > Discoglossus > Discoglossus pictus. Next base: position 42,749 of record JAPZIH010001020.1, read on the forward strand.
CCCCAGAAGGTTTCCACCCTCCCAGTATTGTTAAAGCTACAGATCAGGAAGTGAAGAGTTGACCCATGAAGATGAAATAATGAGTTATTCATGTAGATCAGGAGATTGTGCATATATAATTGTATACCTGCCCACCTGATAAGACATATTGTGTTGTTATTTACTTCTAGTAATAGAGTATCCTACTCTATTGTGGTGCCCCAGGTGTTTTGCACCATTTTGTACCAGCACCCTTATTGCAACTGTAATAATGATTTTTATGAAAATATTGATGAGATAAAGGATTTAATGAGTGAGTTAAAAAAGTTATTTCAGTATAATTATACTTGATTATAGAAAATATTCTGTATCCCCATAGTGTCATATGTAATTTGAGAAATCGATTTTATGTCATATATTTTTTTAAGGGCTTCATGGACATATATCTTGTTTTATTTTGATTCTTTTTGATACAATTACGTTTAGGATGAGTTATAGGCAAATATATCTCTATTATTTTTTATTTTTTGGCTCTTACAAAGGGATTTAAAAACATTTATCCGCATATACATTTTGTAAACTCATTGTTATGTAAGTATCTGTTGTGTCTTGTGTCTGTATTTGTTTCCGGTGTTTATTCTTTTGTTATCAGCAGATTTTTATGCCGGGAAGACATTTTTCTGTAGAAATTATTCTGTTTTCCATATCTAACTTGATAGCTCAAAGTATTGTGGGCTACGTTACGGGCTTGGTGGACCGCCTACGCTTTTATTGGCTGTTTATCAATTGGGAGTCAATTGGTTAATTTATCCTGTTCAAGCTCGTAAAATTTACTGCCGATACCATGGCTTCAGATTCTCGCGACTGGCGCCTAACTTGCAGGCCCGGCTAGTATTTTAATATCTCCAAGCAATGATATTAGATGGAAGTTTTTTACTTCCAATGGGTCTTGTAGAGGTTTAGGGAAGAACACCATGTCAGCCTGTTTGAATTTGGGTGGCATTTGTTCCCCTCGTAAGATTTCATTATATAATCTATTTAGGTAACTAAGCTGTTAGTTTAATGGTGTCCCATTACTGGGTCCACTATACTATGTACAGAACTTGACTTAATTTTCCCAAACAAATTTGGACCTTGTAAAAAATAATAAACTACTCTTTGAAAACAATCACATATCATTAATAAACATAATATAAAATTTAAAAAAATATATTTTTAATTCAAATATTAATCTGCTTTTGCACTATGTGTCATATGGTTATTTGTATGCACATGAATATCCACACTTGTATAAATATATTTGTCCTTCTATTCTCATAACGCTGAAAGTAGAACTTAATAATATACACACAATATGACTTAAAGACATATGAAATAACCCTATACAAATTTAACATATACATTTAATATATGATATTTTCAGCGTTAATAAAAATTAAATGTATTGTAGAGAACCTAATATGAATAAGATGTATAGACATAAGAAATACCATCTATAAATTTAACATATAAATGTAATATATATATTTTTTCAGAGCTAATAAAAATGCAATGTATTGTACAAAATCCAATTAAGAGTTTACATCTGACAATTAATCCAGTTCCCCATTACATAATGCCTCCTGACACAGTCTCTGGGTGATCTAACATTTACTCTCTCAGTGTATGGAGATATAACATCAATTATATATTTCTACAGCTAAAACTTTTGTGTAGAATTAAATACTAACAAGTCCCTAAGTATCACATTACTAAGATTACATTTGCAAACTATGTAGGTCTCTTAAGAGATCTGACTGCTGCTGTGTATTGATAGGAAAACATTACATACGGCAAAGGAAAAAATCAAAGTGAAAGAAAGATTACATTAAAATGATCACAATAAATTCAATGTAAATATAAGACTGAAATATATAATATTATTTGCTTCCTCTGAATAAATATTGATTATTTAAATGTATTCTTAGTTTCGTAAATACTACTAATAATAATATAAAACAATTACTTAACCAAGATATACAAAATGATATATATATATATATATATATATATCACATATATAGTTGTGAGCAGGCGAGCTTGCTTAAGCCGTTGCTCACGCTAGCGGGCTCGCATAGCGAGCCCGCGGCCCTCGCGAAGCGAGGGTCGCAGTTGCTGGCAAGGAGCGCCGCAGGCGCTCCTTGCCAGCAACTGCAGCCCTCGCGAAGAGTGCTGCAGCCCTCGCAGCAACTGCAGCCCTCGCGCTCCTTGACAGCATTTGCGGCCTTTGCGAAGAGAGGGAGCTGTGCGTGCACGCCCCTGGAGAGAGGGAACTGTGCGTGCACGCCCCTGGAGAGAGGGAACTGTGCGTGCACGCCCCTGGAGAGAGGGAGCTGTGCATGCACGCTGCTGGAGAGAGGGAGCAGAACTCCATGCCCCATTAGACCCATCAGACTACTTACATTCATTGGAGCATCTCAATTCACCTCCGCCATGTCTCCCCTGCCTGCACATTTCTGCAGAGGCAGGGAGTTTCAGAATTACGTCACATGCATGCAAAGTCATTCAGGAAGTCCCTGCCTCTGCAGAAAAACGTACAGGCAGGAGATGCATAGTGGTGGATAATTGAACAGCTTCGATGAATGTAAGTAGTCTGATGGGTCTGACTGATAGTGACAGATCTGACTGATCGGGCCCATGAAGGCCTGGCCTTGGGGGACATGAAGGCTTAGCCTGGGGGGGACATGGCATCATGGGCTGGAGGCCATAAACTAATAAAAAAAAATACATATATACAACAAAATGTGCACTGGGACATTATTTATATATATATATAGATATAGATATAGATAGATAGATATATTTATATATAAATATATATATATATATATATATATACTGTATATATTATAATATATTATAGATTTTATACACACTTATATTATACAGATTATAAGTATATAATGTGCAGTGTGTATACATATATATATATATAATGATGTATTGTGTGTGTGTGTGTAATGTGCAGAGTGTATACATATATATATATATATATAATGATGTATTGTGTGTGTGAGGTGTGTGTGTAATGTGCAGTGTGTATACATATATATATATATATAATGATGTATTGTGTGTGTGTGTGAGGTGTGTGTGTAATGTGCAGTGTGTATACATATATATATATAATGATGTATGGTGTGTGTGTAATGTGCAGTGTGTATATATATATATATATATATATATAATGATGTGTTGTGTGTGTGTGTGTGTGTGTGTGAGGTGTGTGTGTAATGTGCAGTGTGTATACATATATATATATATATATATAATGATGTGTTGTGTGTGTGTGAGGTGTGTGTGTAATGTGCAGTGTGTATACATATATATATATATAATGATGTATTGTGTGTGTGTGTGTGAGGTGTGTGTGTAATGTGCAGTGTGAGGTGTGTGTGTAATGTGCAGTGTGTATACATATATATATATATATAATGATGTGTTGTGTGTGTGTGTGAGGTGTGTGTGTAATGTGCAGTGTGTATACATATATATATATATAATGATGTATTGTGTGTGAGGTGTGTGTGTAATGTGCAGAGTGTATACATATATATATATATAATGATGTATTGTGTGTGAGGTGTGTGTGTAATGTGCAGTGTGTATACATATATATATATAATGATGTATTGTGTGTGTGTAATGTGCAGTGTTTATACATATATATATATAATGATGTATTGTGTGTGTGTGTGAGGTGTGTGTGTAATGTGCAGTGTGTATACATATATATATATATATAATGATGTATTGTGTGTGTGTGTGAGGTGTGTGTGTAATGTGCAGTGTGTATACATATATATATATATAATGATGTATTGTGTGTGTGTAATGTGCAGTGTGTATACATATATATATATAATGATGTATTGTGTGTGTGTGTGAGGTGTGTGTGTAATGTGCAGTGTGTATACATATATATATTATATAATGATGTATTGTGTGTGTGTGTGAGGTGTGTGTGTAATGTGCAGTGTGTATACATATATATATATATAATGATGTATTGTGTGTGTGTGTGAGGTGTGTGTGTAATGTGCAGTGTGTATACATATATATATATAATGATGTATTGTGTGTGTGTGTGAGGTGTGGTGTGTAATGTGCAGTGTGTATATATATATATATATATATATAATGATGTGTTGTGTGTGTGTGTGTGTGTGTGTGAGGTGTGTGTGTAATGTGCAGTGTGTATACATATATATATATATATATATATAATGATGTGTTGTGTGTGTGTGAGGTGTGTGTGTAATGTGCAGTGTGTATACATATATATATATATATATATATATATATATATATATATATATAGATGTATTGTGTGTGTGTGTGTGAGGTGTGTGTGTGTAATGTGCAGTGTGTATACATATATATATATAATGATGTGTTGTGTGTGTGTGTGTGAGGTGTGTGTGTAATGTGCAGTGTGTATACATATATATATATATATAATGATGTATTGTGTGTGAGGTGTGGTGTGTAATGTGCAGAGTGTATACATATATATATATATAATGATGTATTGTGTGTGAGGTGTGTGTGTAATGTGCAGTGTGTATACATATATATATATAATGATGTATTGTGTGTGTGTAATGTGCAGTGTGTATACATATATATATATAATGATGTATTGTGTGTGTGTGTGAGGTGTGTGTGTAATGTGCAGTGTGTATACATATATATATATATAATGATGTATTGTGTGTGTGTAATGTGCAGTGTGTATACATATATATATATATATATATGATGTATTGTGTGTGTGTGTGAGGTGTGTGTGTAATGTGCAGTGTGTATACATATATATATATAATGATGTATTGTGTGTGTGTGTGAGGTGTGTGTGTAATGTGCAGTGTGTATACATATATATATATAATGATGTATTGTGTGTGTGTGAGGTGTGTGTGTAATGTGCAGTGTGTATACATATATATATAATGATGTATTGTGTGTGTGTGTGTGTGTGAGGTGTGTGTGTAATGTGCAGTGTGTATACATATATATATATATAATGATGTATTGTGTGTGTGTGTGTGAGGTGTGTGTGTAATGTGCAGTGTGTATACATATATATATATATATATATATATATAATGATGTATTGTGTGTGTGTGTGAGGTGTGTGTGTAATGTGCAGTGTGTATACATATATATATATATATATAATGATGTATTGTGTGTGTGTGAGGTGTGTGTGTAATGTGCAGTGTGTATACATATATATATATAATGATGTATTGTGTGTGTGTGTGTGAGGTGTGTGTGTAATGTGCAGTGTGTATACATATATATATATAATGATGTATGTGTGTGTGTGTGAGGTGTGTGTGTAATGTGCAGTGTGTATACATATATATATATATAATGATGTATTGTGTGTGTGTGTGAGGTGTGTGTGTAATGTGCAGTGTGTATACATATTATATATATATATATTTTATGATGTATTGTGTGTGTGTGTGAGGTGTGTGTGTAATGTGCAGTGTGTATACATATATATATATATATAATGATGTATTGTGTGTGTGTGTGTGAGGTGTGTGTGTAATGTGCAGTGTGTATACATATATATATATATATAATGATGTATTGTGTGTGTGTGTGTAATGTGCAGTGTGTATATATATATATAATGATGTATTGTGTGTGTGTGTGAGGTGTGTGTGTAATGTGCAGTGTGTATACATATATATATATAATGATGTATTGTGTGTGAGGTGTGTGTGTAATGTGCAGTGTGTATACATATATATATATATAATGATGTATTGTGTGTGTGTGTGTGAGGTGTGTGTGTAATGTGCAGTGTGTATACATATATATATATATATATAATGATGTATTGTGTGTGTGTGTGAGGTGTGTGTGTAATGTGCAGTGTATATATATATATATATATATAATGATGTATTGTGTGTGTAATGTGCAGTGTGTATACATATATATATATATATAATGATGTATTGTGTGTGTGTGTGTGAGGTGTGTGTGTAATGTGCAGTGTGTATACATATATATATATATAATGATGTATTGTGTGTGTGTGTGAGGTGTGTGTGTAATGTGCAGTGTGTATACATATATATATAATGATGTATTGTGTGTGTGTGTGAGGTGTGTGTGTAATGTGCAGTGTGTATACATATATATATATATATATAATGATGTATTGTGTGTGTGTGTGTGTGAGGTGTGTGTGTAATGTGCAGTGTGTATACATATATATATATATAATGATGTATTGTGTGTGTGTGAGGTGTGTGTGTAATGTGCAGTGTGTATACATATTATATATATAATGATGTATTGTGTGTGTGTGTGTGAGGTGTGTGTGTAATGTGCAGTGTGTATACATATATATATATAATGATGTATTGTGTGTGTGTGTGTGAGGTGTGTGTGTAATGTGCAGTGTGTATACATATATATATATAATGATGTATTGTGTGTGTGTGAGGTGTGTGTGTAATGTGCAGTGTGTATACATATATATATATAATGATGTATTGTGTGTGTGTGTGTGTGTGAGGTGTGTGTGTAATGTGCAGTGTGTATACATATATATATATATAATGATGTATTGTGTGTGTGAGGTGTGTGTGTAATGTGCAGTGTGTATACATATATATATATATATAATGATGTATTGTGTGTGTGTGTGAGGTGTGTGTGTAATGTGCAGTGTGTATACATATATATATATATATATATAATGATGTATTGTGTGTGTGTGAGGTGTGTGTGTAATGTGCAGTGTGTATACATATATATATATATAATGATGTATTGTGTGTGTGTGTGAGGTGTGTGTGTAATGTGCAGTGTGTATACATATATATATATATATAATGATGTATTGTGTGTGTGTGTGTGAGGTGTGTGTGTAATGTGCAGTGTGTATACATATATATATATATATATAATGATGTATTGTGTGTGAGGTGTGTGTGTAATGTGCAGTGTGTATACATATATATATATATAATGATGTATTGTGTGTGAGGTGTGTGTGTAATGTGCAGTGTGTATACATATCACATATATAGTTGTGAGCGTACGAGTTGTTGCTAACGCTGCGGGCTCGCGTAGCGAGCTGCGGCCCTTGCGTAGCGAGGGCCGCGGCTCGCGCAGCGAGCCGAGGCCCTCGCAAAGCAAGGGCACTGCCCGAGGGTCTCAGTTGCTGGCATGGAGCGCCGTAGGCGCTCCATGCCAGCACCTGAGGACCTCGCAAAGCGAGGGCCGCAGTTGCTGGCATGGAGCGCCGAAGGCGCTCCTTGCCAGCAACTGCGACCCTCGCAAACTTCACGTCGCAACCCAAACAGTACGACACACACATTACGACACTCGCAAACAACATACGACACACGTTCACACACATTACGGACTCGCAACACTCAGACGCAACTCGCGAACATTACAAAATGTAAAACACAATACATACACACACCACATACATAAAAAACTTACCTACACCAAGAGGGAGCACCCAGCACCTCAAAAATACAACTTACACCTCGATTTTACTTCAAATAAAACAGTTTAGAGACTAAAAAAAAAAACGAAGCGAGAGAAAAAATGGCCGCCGAACAAAACGAAAACGAGGCTACAGCACTCTAAACTCGCAAAACACCACAAGAAACTCGCAAAACACCACAAAACACCTACGGATATTCCGATACAAACGTATAACACACATTACTCGCCATTTGACGCCAATGCGGAAGTACACGACAACGGTTTGGGCTCGCGCACGCACAGTGTTACACTGCACACATTCAGCACGCTTACACAGCAGCTCCACACCACTAATGCTGCAGCAACATCAAAACACATTCACAGCTCTTCCACACAATGCTTTAAAATAGGTAAAGTATATTCATTTATTAATGTATTATATATTTCATTATTACACACTAAACAGCATTAGCTACCTTACAATTTCATTGCCGTCATTTTTTGACGGGCAATTCGCTAGTATATATATATATATATGTTGTTTTCATTAAGACAAATTGTAATTATTGCAATTAATAATCTGAAATTTAGATTTGTAATTTGAATCACAATTTTCTTATAATTATATTTATTTGTTAAAAATACATTTTTTCTTTTTTTTTTTTTTCTTTTTTCTTTTTTCTTTTTCTTTTTCCAAATACAAAAAAAAATACATGTATACACATAAAGTACAAACATAGCATATTTCAAAACATCCTAACATTCAATCTATCAATGTTCCAAGATGACGAAGTTGTATACAAAACTTAAGGACCAGCTAAATATTTAATTCTATAAAATATAAAAATAAAATAGTGGATACCAATCCCTCTTTTGCCAGTTAATAAAAGGGCCCAAAGTACTTATCAACCCATTAATCTCCATCCTAACCTTAAATACCTTTTTAATATTCTATTCGGGTTTGGGCTTTGTATTAGTTCTAAAGTTCCACATTAACAATTTAGTGAGTAATAAATTACAAAAGAAAACACAAGAAACATAACATTTTATTTTCTAACAATACACACAATCATCTATATAGATGTAGATCAAACCCTATTAGAGATTAGATGAAGAGGGAGAAAAAAAAAAAAAAGGATCCAACCGTGTTTCCCTAATTTGGTACGGACCCACCATAAGTGAGAAATAAAACAATATTTAAGTAAGAAGTGATAGTGATGAATGCTTATCCCATCCTTCCCATTTCTCCTTATACTTCATTTTTCTTTTCTAGGAATTACAGGCAAAATCTTTCTCAATTTGCCTATTTCTTTTTATTATATTTATAATCTCATTCCATGAAGGGATGTTCCCTTCTTTCCATTTCAAAGCTATCAGCCATTTGGTAACGAATAACATATTAGTACAAAAGCAGTGGTACTAATTATCCCAATGAGATGGAAATATATTGAATAAAACCAGCTCAGGGGACGAAGTAATAACCTCATTACAAATGGCTGATAGATTCTGGATACATATGTCCCATATTTCCTGAATAGATGGACAAAACCACCATATATGTGAGTGCGTACCTTCCTGACCACATTTCCTCCAACATTGCTTGTTCTGCTCTGGTATAATGTTGAATATTTTTACTGGATCGTAGAACCATCTTTGGTACAGTTTAAAATGTACTTCTCTAAGTGAAACACTTATTAAATTCTTATGAGTGAATTGTAACACATTAAACCATACACTAGATTGATATGCAATACCCAGTTCCTCTTCCCATTTAATCATTGGTAAGGTTTTCACAGGCGGATTTGTACTATATAGAATTCCTCTAATCCCCGCAATATTATTGGGCAATTACTATCTTTCTCTCAAAGAGGATAAGCTCTCTATTAAGGACTAATTTACCCAGTAGTTTCCCCATTCGTAGTTTCAGTGAATTATACTGTAACCACAACTTAACGGTACTCCTCTTTCCCTCCTTAGGTTGTCAGTGGGTAGAAAGTCATTATTTCTATAAATGTCCTTTAAGCTCTTTAAATTCCATTGGGCCCAATTAACATTGTCACTATGATTCGGAATATTCTGAAATAATGTCAAAGCTATCATTGGCGAAGGGAACGGAGCCAGCTTATATTTTATATTTACACTAAACCAGCTCTTTAAACAGAATCTAGTAACCAGTAAAATATTACAAAGACCATTCATATTAACTGTTTTATTCCAAATTATATTCCCGACATTTGTCTGTTATATTAGTGTACTTTCAATCTGTAGAAATTTCAGCTCAGAGTTACCATTGATCAGGCTCATGACATGGAATAATGCAGTTGCTTGAAAGTATTGTTTAAGATTTGGGGTACCAAGACCCCCTTCCCAATACCTCCTATTTAAAATCAAGTTTTTAACTCTAAAGTTTGCTGATTTATTAATGTATTTATCTATAATAACTTGAAATCTCTTAAGAAGTTCATTTGGGATTTTCATGGGAATGCACCTGAAAAGATTTAATACTTGGGGCAAAACAAACATTTTAATTGCCGTTATTCTGCCCATCCATGACAAGTTTAGCTTGCGCCAAGAATCCAATACTACTTTTATATCATTAAATACAGCATTATAATTAATCCTAATTATCTTATGCCAACAAGGTGAAAATTCAATACCAAGGTGTGTAAAATGGTTAGATGACCAGTCAAAGCCAAATTTTCCTTTGAGTTGGGCTTTTGTTGTACCATCTATATTGATCAACACCTCTGTCTTACTTTGATCTTATAATAGGAAATAAAACCATATTGTTGAATTACCTTCAATAAGTATCCCACTGAATTTAGTGGTTCTGTTGTAATAATTATGTTGTCTGCAAATAAGGTTATTTTTGGATTTACCTTTCCCATAACACCCCTGATGTTAATATCACCTCTTATTTTTTCTGCTAATGGCTTTATTGCTAAAGCAAAAATAAGTGGGGACAATGGGCATCCTTGCCTAGAGCTGTTATGAATGCTGAAACTATCTGTTTCAGACCCAGGTCCACATATGAAAGCACAATTATTGGAATATAATGCCATCATACTCCTAATGGCCTTGTCTTCAAAGCCAAATATCCTTAACATTATTTTTAAGAACTCCCACTTCAGGCGATCAAAAACCTTTTCTGCATCTATTGTAAGAGCTAGAACAGGAATCTTTTTTAGTTTGCAATAATCTATAATACCAAACCATTTCCTTGTGTTATCCATACCTTGTCGTTCTTTTAGAAACCCTGATTGATCATGGCTAACTAGATCTTTCATTATTTTGCTTAATATCAATATTTAAACGCGATATTGGTCTATAGTTGGAACATTTATTCTCTGGTTTCCCCTCATTATGGATAGTTACAATTACCGCTTGGAGAGATTCAGCAGGGGCAGAGCCAGATAATCTAATTTCATTGAAGCTATCCATTCTGTATGGACTCAATAGCTTGGAAAAATTCTGAAAAAAAAGACCTGATAGCCCATCTGGACCTGGGGCCTTATTTGGCTTGAGAGCTACAATGACCTCATCTACTTCTGCTAAGGAGATTTCTTCCTTCTATTTCCCAGACTGCATAGCAGAAATTTTGGGCAGCTGGACAGAGTCCAGAAATTCCGATATTAATTCTGTGGTAGGTTTTTATTACTTTCCCGCTTGCCTCTAGATCATTTAAATCTTTATAGGAGTCTAAAAAAATTCTTCCAATCTGTTCAGGGAGCCTATGGGATTTCCCCCTCTAATCAAGCATCTCTGAAATGGTCCTAGGCCTTCTATTATTTCTAAACTGATTAGCAAATACGTTATTAGCCTTATTAGCACAGTGATAATATTTTTGCTGGGTTCTCCTGATGTTCTTATTAATTTTTACTTTGTGAATTTCTCTTATTAATTTCTGAATACTCAGGATTTCTAGCCCGGTATCTTTATTAGGATCCAGTTTGTTTATGCTGTTAGCCTTATTTAATTGAATATATAGGTCCCTAAGGGATTTCCCTCTTTCTCTTTTTTTCTTTGACGCTAATGCAATCAAATTACCCCTTAAGAGAGTTCCAAAATGTAACTTTGGAAGTGATCAAAACCTTATTAAATTTTATATATTCCTCGATGGACTTAAAAATAAGGTCCCTGTCGCTACTTAATTTGAATAGTGACTGTTCTATTCTGAATCTTTTTGATCTTATTTTAGTCCATGGCTTATTAATATACATAGTAACATTAGCGTGGTCTGAATCTCCAATACTTCCAATGTCAACTCTTGCAACTTTATTTATAGCCTCTTCATCTACCAGACAATAATCTATCCTTGTGTATGTCGCATGGCGACTGGAGTAAAAAGTATAATCTCTCTCCCCAGGATGAAACGTCCGCCAAGTGTCAAACAGCTTATATCTTGTCAACATATCCTGGAATCTACGTGAGACCACCATAATTTCTTTATTTAGGATTGCTATTTTCTCTGTTTTCCTATCCACTTCCGCATCCAACACCATGTTCATATCTCCAGCAACTATTAATATTCCCTTTCTTAGCCTATTTATAATTCTCAGCATTCTATTTAAAAAGCAATTTTGTTTTTGATTGGTAGCATACAAGTTAGCTATAGTATGATAAACATCATTAATTGATCCAGCCCATCTAGAGTATCTCCCTTCAGGGTCAGTTTGTGTAAAGCATTCCCTCACGCGATTGCTTTTACGCATTAAAATGGCAGTACCTCTAGACTTCGACTTATAATTGGAGACTTGCTTCCGGTATCATACAGGCGCTCAAGGAAATTATTTTTCTACTTTCCCAGTGAGTCTCTTGTACACAAATAATATCTGCCTTCTCTACTTGGAAAAACCTTGAAATAACATTCCTCTTGTAAGGTGTATTCAACCCTCTTACTTTATAAGTAATACATTTAATGGGATCAGTCATAAATTTGGACGTTATCATATGGAGGAGAGAACTATTTTAGTTATCGACTTTTGTTTAGTATTTTTTGTTTGTAAGAGTAACACTGCAGTCTAATCAAAATGTCCCTCGGGACTTCCCTCGATAGATTAGGGGGTAGTGGTAATCTATACAGTATTTCAATCCTATTTCCCCCCTCCTCTGGGTTTAAGTCCATAGACTCAAATAGTTTTAATACATACTCTTTTAAGACCTTGGGACCAATAGATTCAGAGATCCCTCTCACTCTTAAATTATTCCTTCGTAACGTTTCCTCCGTTCTATTTGGCTAACTTTCAATGTTTTAACTTCATCTTCTAGTTTTTAACTTGCACTTTCAGTTTTTGATTTTCTTCCCGGATTTCCTCATGTCTTTTCTCAACAATCACTCTGCAATAGCAGCCATTGTTTTATCATTATTAGTCAGCTCTGTAGCAATTTGGCTTTGAAGGGAGCTCTGAAACCCACTTAATATATTCTTTAGTAGAGATACTGTCAAAATGTCCTTATCTACTTATTGAGGGGAGTTCGACTCTTCTACCAAAGAAGAATTATCTGAGTTTGAGGAATTATAAGTAGAAAAATCCTCCGCGAGGGAGAGTTGAAGAAGCTTATTAACTTTATCACATTTCCCTCTTTTACCTCTATGGAAGTTCTAGTAGACTTTTTTTTTCCTTTTCTCTATTCTTACCCTTTGAGGTAGTTTGATACATTTCTCACCAGTTGCACACCAAACCAACCCCACCTATACACCATTAATAATCATAAGATAGCTGAATTAGCACCTATAACTTATTCTTACTCAAAGTCCTGATTAATATATATAGAAAATTCATCGGATATGGATGATTCAAAGGTAGCAGTCTTAGAGTCCCACAGACTTAGATTTACTTGTGTACAATTCCTAGGCACTTAAAAAGTACTCGTGTGTAATAGAGCAGTTCATTAGCGGAAATAATCCTCCGGTTGGCACTTTCGCCTCTCACATAAATATGCTTTCAAATGCTCTTGATAGTTAAGGTGTTTCATATGGTAAGTTGGTAGTCCTACATGCCCTTGGGTTCTCTGTCACCGATCCCTTAGTGGCTGGTATACACAATCAGAGTCCATTGGGCTTTGTGCCTTCAATCTATATATCTATTCTTGAAGTCTTACTCTGATACTCTTTTTGCTGCAGTGTCGCCTTTCTCATGCTTCAGTAATACAGGTAACTGGGTCTGACACTGCCACCATGGGGTACTTTTAAATGCACATATAATTTACTTTAAATTACTCTTAGCATTTAATGTCCTTTCTGTGCTATGTTGGTACTCTTACAAGCCCTTGGGAACTCTCTCACCGATCCCATGGTCGTGCTTAAGTACATTCAGAGTACATTAATCTAAGTACCCCCTGGTCTGCGTATTTATTCTTGAGATCTTCCTCTCTTGCAGATTTACTACAGTATTAGCTGCATAGTATTAACTTCCCCGTTCCTGAATAATACAGCCAGATAGGGCTCAAGGTCCCACAATAGTGGGCTTTACATGCACAAACTTAGAGCCAAGAATACCTCCACGGGGCCTAAGTCTCATTAACATATAATGTAAAGAGGAAGTTCTTATGATTCTTGTAATTCTCAAGTCCTCTTTATATTTTTGAGTTAGTCAGGTCACTTCTTTCCAGTAAACACACCCTCAGGGTCCACTCCTTTTTGTATAAGAAGTTAAATCACCGTCTAGTGGCATCTGTTTTTAGGGAGACTCTCGGGGAGACTCTGCTTATTTAGCCGCTTACAGCGGGTCCTGGTTTGTGAGGATTTCTATTAAGACCTATATGCTCTTAATAGAGGTTGGTCAGGTCTAGCACCCTCTTCAATCTCTCCTTTATTGTCCGCTTATAGCAGGAACTATTATGTATTGTGTACTACACAAACCTGGCAGAGTCTTGGCTGAATCTTACCAGGATTACTAGGATTTCAGAAGGGTCAATGTCATTCATCTGAGCTGTTTTCTCAAATTCAGATTGAAATTCTTGATCCTGCTCCAAATCTCTCTCTGTGCATGCTCACTACTTAGAACAGGTTTGTACTGATACAAGCCTGGTAACAGCTTGGTGCATGATGATCTCTTCTCACAGCTTCATCTCCCTGTGTCTGTAGCACCTTGAAGCATCTGCGGTGTCCGCCTCAGCGTGTGATCTCTTCTCACAGCTTCATCTCCCTGTGTCTATAGTGCCTTGGAGCGTCTGCCTCAGAGTGTGCAGTGTCCACAGCTCTTGCACAGCATGATGTCTCGCGATGTTTTTAGCGAGAAAGGTGTGCTCCGGAAAAGCCGCCAACACGCCTACAGACGAGCCCTAGGCGGAGTCATCAGTCATCCCTCCGAGGCTCGCATTTTTTCTTTTATGATCTGTATAATTTATTTTATAAATATTAAATATTTTAATAAATTCTGTGACGTGACAAATTAACACAAATATATAATCTTTTTATCCGTTAAACAATATTTTATAATGTGAACAACACATTCCAAGAAAGAAGATAAAGGGAAACTGGAACTTAACTATGAATTTATGAATAAGGAAAAAGAAGAGTTGAATGATCTTCTAGTATAATGTAAATTGTCATCAAATGGTTAATACATATATTGTGATGAATATATGAATTACATGAGTACTATAAAAGGGTTTTTGAAGAAATAAGCATCATTACTAACATTAAATAGCATTTTTTTCTATATTAAGTCAACCTTATTTATTTATTTTTTCATTTGGATATACATGTTTTTACAATAGATTGTAATATTTAATTTACATACATAATGTATTATATTTTTGTGTCACAACCCAGGGGAGGGGGTACTTTTTTATCCAACAAAACTCCTGCTTTTGAGTGCAGGAGATTTCCCTCAGTATCATGAGAGGTGAGGGCTTCTCGGTGCTTTGGTAGAAAAGCATAACCATCATGTTCTTTAGTGGACTTTGAAATGCCAAGGAGACCAAATCCTACCCACAGATCCAATCTGGTACTAAAATTCCTATCGCCAGGGTAGCTGCAGAGGTTCTGGATATAAAGTGATTATAGTGCAGTAAAAATAATAAAAGCCTTCTCTCTAATTAAAGCACACCCTTTCTATGTATTTCAGAAAGAGACATAGGCCTCCATTTAATTGTCCAAATCGCAATTACATGAACCTGCAATGAAACCCATAAATGTTACTGATATTTAATTGGCTACATTTTTCTACTTGCATTCGATTTGTGAGTTAAAGGCTCAAAATCACTGTGGTTGACAAAAACATAACTTCTTCCTACCTCCTCTTTTGATGTTTCAAGGGGTCAAATTTTACCAGTGCTAAAGAAGCAAAATCCATATTTAATTACAACAATTCAACAAGCCTGAAATGGCTACCTAACTCCTAAATCGCAAATGTATAAAAAATTGTTTCAAAATATTATGGGTTCCATATAAGACCTGCAAAGGCTTAAAGATGTAAGAGGGCCCTAGCAGCCATTAAAAAGACAGCAAACTACTTCAAAACAATACAAAAGCAGGGAAGTTGATCAGAATTCATTGCACAACACTCTCGAATGACTAATAAAAAAAGGTGGTCTAAACCTAAAAAAGTCAGGGGAGGATTAACAAACTATAAAAGAAGGCATGCACAATACAGTGCCAAATACTGTAACTGTAACAATATATAAACTTACCTGATCTTCATATACAAACATTATTAACCATTAATAATGATGTGTCATCTCCCAATTAATCCTTAGCCTTGACCACATTCAGTGGTATAAGAGTACTATCACCATCTCCATATGATATTGTTTTAGCAAACAGTGATTTAACATTCATCTGGATACAGGTGTTAGCACATTTTATTTTTAATGATAGTTATGACACAAGGGTCAGCATTTCTGTAAATTATATCAGACAAGATGTGTTCTCATATTTAGATCCCTGAGAACATGTTCCCGTTCACTTATGTTTGGATTAATGCTGTCTTTCATTAACATGGCATTGTTGGACTTTGCAAGTCCATCACCATATAAGCTTTAGTACATATTCTATTTACCAACTACCAAGTGTTCAATAACTTGATATTTCATTGAATTCAGGGCATGTGAGCTCATTTCTTCAAAGGGGTTGTCAGTGGTGGATTATCTATCTGACAGCTACTGTGAGTAATTTTCAATCACACTATATTTATTTAATTTTTAACTCTTTGGAATTAATGGAAAAAAAAAAACATTAGTGTTTTAGATGCAAAATATATAGCAAGAACAGACTGAAGAAAGTACAAATGTCAATGTGGAGGACATGTTCTTAAATTTTTCCCAACATTTTCCTTTTTTTTATTGTATGTTTGTGAACATTATCAACCTTTAATATAATATATGATATAGTATGCTATTTCCAATTAGCCATACAGAGAAGAGATATTAAATAGAAAGACATAAAATAACTAGACAGAGAGAGAAATAGAAAGAGAGAGAAGAAAATAAAAAATAGAGGGGTGGGGGGCAGGAGGGGGTGATGAACATTGCTTTAGTATACTTCTTGCTCGCTAACATTGGTAGCGATTGCTGATTGTTAACCCCATCCAATTCAAACAATTTCTGGTTGGTAAGAAGTTGGGCTTCCTTGTTGAGACTGGTAATGGCCTCTTCTGGTTTTTGATTTAATCTTCTGCCTCACAGTTTATCTAGGGTGTCAAATGTTTCCGACCAAATGTGGGCGATTTGTGGACACTCCTATAAACTGTGAAGGAGTGTTCCCATAGAGCTACATCACCTAAAATGGTTCATTGTTGAAGATGGATCTGCTAGTTTTAGCCTTGCTGGTGTCAGGTACCACATCAAAATTGTATTGTTGGAGTTTTCCCTAAGGATTATGTTGAGGGAATATTAAGCTTTATTTTTGTTAATTGTGCTCCCTGATCTAAAGTAATGCCTAATTATTTTTCTCAGGAGGATTGTTGCTGGAGTTTGGATGGTGTCGCTTGATCTAACAAGTAATCCTAAATAATAGATATGTTTTTATTATTCTCTGCATTTTAGATACAACATTTCTCAAATTAATTTATTCAAGGTTAAGCCATTCTGTAACTGGTACCTGATTTTGTGCACTAAATGACATAGGTGACCATTTTTGGTTTGTTTTAAGTACATCAGCTATAACAGTCAGATTTTTACTTATCCACCAATTCTAGTGGGTTTTTGTTGAGTGAGATATTTTTATATGGTAGCCATAGAGGGGTAAGGCAGGAATCAGTCTCTATCAATGGAGTTCTTTTATTCATATGGTTCCAAAGGTTAAGAGAATGGACAACACTGCTAGGGAGTAGAGAACGTTTGATTTTCAAATTGAGACTTATCCAGAAAGATTGGCTGATTAACAGGTTCTGATCTCTTAGAGCACGACTCTAAATCTCCACCCAATCAGTTGGATGTTCCTTAATGAACAATTTTAAAGCTGTCATATATCCAATATCTAAGACATGATTGTTGTTATCTTAAATGTAGACCATTACCGCTATGGTGGTGGCCTTGCAGAGTCTCACAATGGCATGTTAATGACAGCCAGATGTAATATATGCACTAGTGAAGCTTGTGATCCTGATCTCAATATCAGTATGAAAACAGATCCTTGGGACTGATGTAAGTAACACTGAATCTGGCTGCTGACCTTTGTGTCCTATCCGTATTAATGGGTATTTTCCCCTATTGCTAATATCATGCATATCCTTTAACATGTGCTAATACCTTTATAGCTGATGGATGTGATATCAATGTTGATGAACAACATCATATGGAGAAGGTGATAGTACACCTTGACCACTTATGCTGGTTCGTAATGCTTGCAGATGGGAATCAGGTGAGTTGGTATATTGTTACAGTTACAGTTTTTAGCAATGTACTGTACATGCATGTTCAATAGTTTTTTTTTATCCTCCTCATCCATTTTTTAGTTGACAACTTTGCTTCAGATTTCTGTTTTGTTACCACACTGTATGTGTGAAACTGGATTTGATTACACAGTCCAGAGTTTTTGCATCTGTTTCATTGAGCAGATCTAGACAAGTTGTAAGTGCTATGCACGTTAATGGTTTCTTCAATTAAATTAAGTGATTTCTGATGATCTTTATTTTCATCAGATTCCGGTAGCAGTGGTGTAGTGACCACGTGTGACCCTGATAGGTGCTATACATCATGCTTATTCTAGACTATGACATTACCCCCTTTAGGTATCCCATTTTTTCCAACAATAGCCTCTTGCTCCCTGGGGATCCACCACACCCATGATATTAATACATAGTCTTGTTCATTTCTGATTGTGCTCTGTGTATAAAATAAAACGTTGTTATACTGTTCTAACTGTCAGTGTGTTTTCAATGGTTGGGGTTATGGGACATCCACATAAATCACATTTGTGTCACATTCCTATATCAGTAAACTAATGAGCCCTAGTTACTATGCAATGGGTTAATACATATAATAACAATAATAATAATTGTAATAATATCATTAGATATCCTATAATAATATATATAATATTTGATAATGAAGGGTTAATACATATGCATGAAGCCTTGTTATATCATTATCACCGTGTCAGTGAGTTTTCAATGGTTGGGGTTTTGGGACATCCACAAACATCCCATTTGTGTTGCTTTCCTATATCTGTAAACTAAAGAGCCCTAGTTGCTCTGCAATATTATTATTATATGTATATTAATCTAATAAAATAATATAGGGTTAATACACATGACAGGTCCAATTTGTGATACTGTGGAGTATCAACATTACCCTGAAGATCTGATAGGAATATGACAGGTGATAATGTCAATTGATTGGTATCAAAACACTTAATGGGTTTTCACCAAATGATAATGGGTACATATGTTGACACAAGGCCACCTTCAATGGCGTCTGTCATTCCAGGATGGGCTTCGCAGAGATGGAGATTAGTTTGGTGATTCTCCACAAGCCTCTGCACACCCTCCATGGGTTTTTGTGGCTCTTCATGATGGTTTAGAGTAGATAAGTGTGGTGTATGTTCCCCTGGTCCCCCTCAGGATTGCTAAGTGGTGGTGGTGACGGGGCTTATGTACCTGGACACGTCATAGCATAATATGTCAGCCATTGCCATGTATTTGTGTTGCAATTTAATGAGGTAGTGTGTCTTTAATAGCTTTCAGCATGTTGCAGCATGGCTTTTCATATTGGCATATGCATGACCATTGCAACCTATGAGGAAAATACAGTTTTATTTTTTACAATATTTGATAGTTGTGAGTTGTTTTGCATGTAATTGTAATGCCTTCCATTGCTTTCTCCATATTTTAAAGTTCATTGGTGTCTTTATATTGTGATTTGCAGTGTTAACTAGTCTGTAAACCCTTTGTTGGTCCTATTTGGAACCTGTAAGCTTTGGGTGACCTTTGCTGTTTGTGGGCTTGTCTGTGGGTGCAGTCTTGAGCAATTTTTGCAATTGAGTAGCGATTTGCGATTTTGCAGCCGTGAAAGATCAAAGGCTTTGGGAGGTTTTAAGTTCTGGGTTTAACCATCGCAAAGTTTTCAAGGTCATAACCCATAACCCATTCAGAGTTCACATAAAGACAGCAATTGAATAGCAAATTAACTTACAGCCTCACTTATGGGCTATTGTATCTTATGACTGCTCAGTTGAATCGGGCTCATAGTCTTTTTCCTGATATAACATAACAATGTCTCTTTAAATAGTCCCTTTTCTGTTGTAGGTTTCTTTTAGTTTTTGTTTCTCACAGCTTTCCTTTTCTCCAGATACAGACCCCCATTTAATGCCAAGCTCATAATATCTTCATACAGCCCATTTGTATGCTGGTTAGAAATTTGCTATGGTTACATATGTATTTAATTGCTCACTCCTGCAATTACAGGTTACCTGGGATCAATATAACATGGAAATGCAACTTAAAAAAAAAAAATATTGCACATTTGTGAGCTTGAAACTGTTGTACAATTAACTATAATGCCTTTCATTGCTTCCCCAGTATTTTAAAGTACAGTAGTGTGTTTATATTTGCTTATACAGTGTTATGAACAGACGTTTAACCCACTTTGGAGTCCTTTCTAGTACTTGTAGGATTTTTTGATACATTTGCCATTTACGGTATAGAAGGCAATTGCGGGCTTGTTGAATGTTGCAATTAACTATGGATTTTGTATCTTTAGCACTGGTAACACCTGCAGCCTTGAAACATCAAAGAAGGAGATAGGTTCCATTTTTGTCAACACAGTGATTTTGAGCCTGTAACTTGCAAATGGATTACGAGTTGCAAAATGTAGTAACTTTTACTGGCTCCATTATGGGCTCCAGTAATTGTGATTTGGACAATTAAGTGGGGACCACAGTCTTCAGGTTTTTTGTCTCCTGTTGGGGAAATAATAACAAATATCCTTAATTGTTTAGCGTATGTATGTATATATATGTATGTATGTGTATATATATATATATATATATATATATATATATATATATGTATGTATATATATGTATGTAAATGGTTAAATCTGCATGACTTAGCAATTTCAGTTAAAAGACAGAAACAGCACTTAGTCATAGCAAATATATGTTTTTTTAGCTTTAATGCAGGGTCATGATTTGGTCTTTGCGCAGAACATAGAAATTAAGTATTTCTTGCACATCGAGAGTGACGTACCATAACATGTTTGATAAGTACTGATCACATGTGTTATAGCTTATTGGATATAATATATAAATACAATGTTATTTGGTTGTTGGTGGGAGTGTCTCATTCTCCTGGAAGGGATGATGGGCTATACCATTGTCTTTATGTGGGCGACTATAAAAGCTATGTTTTTTAAACTTCTGTTCAGTTCAGCCGGTCAGCAGCAGCCATTTTGGGTGTTTTGCTACTGATCCATATTTTTGTCTAAATAAACTCTAATAATGAGAAAATTACCAGAGGACTCTGCTTTTTGTTATCATGACTGGTTTCGGCGTATGTGCGTATGAGTTTTTTCCTAATCACTCCTCTTTGCCAAACACAGGTGCCGATATTTCTGCAGAATACTTATCTCTCAGTAATCTAAGCTTTTATCAGGTTAAAATACTTTCAGTCTTACTCAGCAGTTTCAGCTTTACATCAAGAAAAATTGCACCCTAATTCTTACTGTTGGCCTCTTAAATACCTTCCTCTCTGATTTGAGGTGCATTCACGATGTTGCAAACTCAACACTTTCTGCTCCAGACTGAACATACAGTTCTGCTCAGTCTTGGGCTCACATACAGTAGATTTGTCATCTCACTTTTTTCAATACATAAATATATTTTACCACTGTATCTACAAATCTTTGACTGAATAATTCCTCAAAACAGCTTTGTACAATACCACCTTTGCACTACTCCACGTATCTACCATATTTCTCCTGATCTAAATCATTTAAATCATGACCTATTTTCTGAAAATGATTCCTTCTGAAGCATTATTGACTCTCTTGCTGAAGTTAAAGTTTCAACCATTCATGGCCTGTCCACTGTTCAGACACACCTGCCAAACATGCTATTTACTAACTAAACACAAATAACCACACATGGGATTTGGTTGAATGGTCCATAGCCAGTTTTATTAACATAAATGTGTCAAATAAGGCAAATATCAATAAATATTTCAAAGCCCAATCATTTAATAGCAACCAATCCTCTTAGCTGGACTTAGACATCACATGCCCAGGCAGCATCCCTTTGCACAAGCTATACACTAAAACCATGGCCTTCATGGCATGCTTCCCCTGCTCCTGCTTTAAGAAAAATGAACCACGCAAAGGACATTTTTTTTGTTGGCACAACGTCACCATGAATTTAAATGCTGGTAGAGAGAGGAGAACATTTCCCAGCAGGAGGAATTACCAGCTACATCTACATTTAGATATTTATATACCATGTAAAATGGAAGCCTTTGAATTGTGGTGCTGGAGAAAACTGCTTAGAGTCCATTGGACTACAACAAGATCCAATTAATTAATACAACGGGGAACCAAGTCAAATTGTTCACTACAAGGTTTGAGGCTAAAGCTCAAATATTTGGTCCATGTCTTAAAGAGACAGGATTGTCTAGATAAGAGACTATAGCTGTGAAAAATTGAAGGTACATGAGGTAATTAGAACAATGAATTTGAGATTGAGGGAGTTCCTGGGGCAGTAGATGACAGATATGCCTGGTGAGCTGTGTTCCATATAGTCAAAGCGAGGTGAGCCGTTGATGCATAGAAGTCTTCTGAGCTTGGAGCACTTCTTTGGCGCTCATCATCCTGCGAGCCTCGCAAAGTAAGGCGAGCAGTTAAGGCATTAAAACACGCGGGACTTAGACTGAAATAAGCGCCAAGGGCACTCCTGCGAGCCTTGCAAAGCAAGGTGAGCTGTTGAGGCATTAAAACACATGGGACTTAACCTGCAAGCAGTTGAGGAACACAGGACTTAGAAAAAGAAAATCTGACCTCGGAATCTCTGGGTCCAAAAAATCAACCTTGCAAAAATATGACTTGAACAAGAAAAAAAAATATACAAAATTAAAAAAACACTCCCAGCACGGGGTGAATGCCAGGACGCCTGGGAGTGAGGTTGCACGTAAATTTAAGCTGAATTTGCGGAGTTTCTGAATTAAAAAATCGGCTAAGCAAGAAAAAAAATATCAAATTAAAACAAGACTAAAGGAGACCGAAGTGTGCAAATCACTGCCAGGCACATACGAGTTACCTCAGGAACGTACTAGTTACAAAACATACCATTACAACGGACGGAACGGACGGAAATGCAAGTAAGACATAGAAAATCAATGCCATTTTACAACGCTAACTTGCAAATAATAACATTGCGAACCTGAAATTGGCGGTTTTTCCCACCTAAACAAATGGGTTTGCCTTGCGCACCACAGCCTATATATACTGCACACTTGGCAGATTGCTGACACTTTCTCCTCAGGTGATGAACAGTCTGACTGGACATTTTTTGCTGCTGGAAAATCCAAAGAGATTGTTAGCTCTTCAGGATATTGATTGCTGGATATTACTTATAATTAGGTAAAGTATAACAATGAATGAATGAATTAATTACTAATAAATAAATAAAAAATATTATACAAAAAAATGCTAAATATATTTTAAATTGCCTTTACTTTATGAGGACATTAATGCTTTGCTCTTTCAAATACATTGAATCATTGACTAATTAATTATTTAGAATAATTTATTAATTACTCAATTTAAAAAAATATATATTTTCCACTACACTAAAAAATCTGTATATTTTAAGCTGCATTTATATATCTTTATTATGCTTAGCTCTTTCTAATTCATTTATTTATTGATTAATTTATTATTACCGTCAAATTACTAATTACAAAAAAATGTATATTTTATACTGCACTACAAAAAAATTATATTTTACGCTGCATTTCTTTATCTGTATTATGCTTAGCTCTTTATTATACATGTATTCATTTTTTAATGTATCATTATCAACAAATAATTAGTTACTAATTACAAAAAAATCCCATTTACACTGCATTGTAAAATATAATTTTTTTGTAGTGCACTTATATATCTGTAGAATTGATCATTGCCTGACTCTTAAAGCAGTTAAATATTTAAATAACTTTATTATGCTCTGAGACCTGCAAAAAATGTCTATTTTACACTGCACTAAAACAATTCTATATTTAACACTGTACTTATATATCTGTAGGAATGCTCATTGTCTGACAGTAGTGAGGTCGCGAACATAAAATTTTCGGTTCGCGAACGGGCGAACCGCCATAGACTTCAATGGGCAGGCAAATTTCAAAACCCACAGGGACTCTTTCTGGCCACAGATAGTGGTGGGAAAGTTTGTTTCAAGGGACTAACACCTGGACTGTGGCATGCCTGGAGGGGGATCCATGGCAAAACTCCCACGGAAAATTACATAGTTGATGCAGAGTCTGGTTTTAAGCCATAAAGGGCATTAAATCACCTAACATTCCTAAATTGTTTGGAATAACATGCTTTAAAACATCAGGTATCGATGTTGTATCGATCAGGTAGTGTAAGGGTTACACCCGCTTCACAGTAACAGACCAATCTCTCCGTTTAATGCACCGCAAACAGGTCCCCTTTGCCCAAGCCGCAAACTCCCCATTTTGCACAAGGTGGGATACCAAGCTTAGCCATGTCCCGTTTCTTGTCCTCACTGATGTCATTAAAGGTCTCTTCCTCCACCCAGCCACCAAGGGTTCCCCGAAAGGTGACAACAAGCCACCTGGGACGCCTGCTGTGTTTGGTCTTCCACCTCCTCAAAGCCACCTTCCTCCTCTGACTCCTCTGCTTCAGGACCTCCTCTCTCTGGCGTTGCCTCTGTCTGCGTTATTATAAGGTGTGTACTGTTAAGTAGTAAAATTCCTATCTGTTTAATCCCTGTTACGTCCACTATCAGGGGACGTGTATATGGCATGGATTTTTGGAAGCGGGAGATGGAAAAAGATTGCTTGGTCCGGTCCTCCCAACCTATCAAATTGGGGGGGCACTGCGCGAGCTATCTAAGGTGCTCACCAGAATGTATGAGTGTCACTGTGCACTGGCAAAAGTTGGCAGAGTAGATGCAATAGAGGTCCTACATCACTAACAGCCTGTAGGCAGGCAATTGCTATTCAATCTATTACAGTCAAAGAAAGTGTTGTTTTAATAGTCACTGAGCACAATATAAGCGTGTGAGCCTGACACCAGGCAGGCAACTTGAAATTAGAATACAGGGAAAAAAATGGTTGTTTCAATTTATGTTACATCACAGGTATGAGTAGTGAAAAATAAGCCAACAATGGATAAGCTGGTTGACGGTGTGTACCTGTCACACACACTCACGCTGGCAGGCAGGCATAAGAGTTACACAAAAAAAATTATAAGAATAAAATAAATGATTTATGTCAAAAGTTAGCCTCAATGATAAAGTATAGGGAGCGAACCAAAAAGCGCATGTGTTTGCCGTTCGCTGCGGACGCGAACATGAGAAAATCGCCGCAAATTGTTCTCCGGCGAACCGTTCGGGACATCACTAGTCCTTGATACAATGTAAGCTGTTGAACAACTAATAATGCTTTCTGAAATAAAAAACAATGCTTACCCATAGACAATGAACAGCTCAATAACATTATGACCAACAAACCATATAGCGCTACGGAATATGTTGGCGCATTACAAATAAATGATAATATTAATAGTCAAGCATACAAAAAATCAGCAGAGGTTGAAAAAGAACAGGCACATGCGTAAATAAATCAGTTGCCAATGTCAAGAGTAAATATGGTTCTCAAAAGAGATCGTCATAATGATATAAGATGTTATAATTTACCACCAGCAAAAGAGGTTGCCATAGTCTTTAAAAATGATGATGGTGAACCACCATTTGAGTGGGATATTAGAATATATCCATGCAATGAAGACCAACCTTTTATAAATATAAATATATTAAGTAGTAATTTGGATCCATTGACATATCCCATTTTCTTTCCAAATGTTGAGCCAGGATGGCCACCAAAATTACAATTGCATATTTATTCCAATAGTAAATTTTGTGTTAAAAAACAATATTTCTATGCTGGGATATAAAGTTGCAAAAACTGCTATTCATGATAATTTTGATCCTATTTTATGTGGGGGGGAAAACTCCCACAACAATCGATTATTGATTCATATCTACAAGTAAAAGCAAATAATCTAAATTTGAACAAAAAAAGCTTTGGATAGAACAATATTGTGAATTGATGGATTATGTCGCTAAATCGGCTGAAAATATAGACATTCCAACAGGAAGAGCAATCATTTTGCCATCCTCTTTCCAAGGATCTCCTCGCAATATGGAATACAATGATGCCATTGCTATTGTGACTAAATTTGGAAAACCAGATTTATTCATTACATTCATATGTAATCCACAATGGCCAGAGATCATGGAAAATTTGAAACTTGACAATCTGTTTACAAATTGGGAAAAAAAGTTAAAACTAAAGTCTTTATTAGTAAAGGGTAACAACGGCGATATCTATTAAAACCAATTTAATATAAAAAATCCTGGATTGGAAAAATGGGAATATAAAATAGGCTAATTTGTATGTGAAAAAATATACCCACTTGATATAATTGAAACCTCTTAATAGAGGGGTATATAAATTCACAACTAACAGTATTTCCAGAGAAAGAGATGAAATAGCTTATCCAATTGAAGTGGAACCTGTCCTTATGATTATAAAGGGTCTATAATATCACTTGAAAGGTATGGTGTTACTACATGTATTAAATACAGAAGTGGCCCTTAGCTCCTAGGGTCCACTGTGAAGAAAAAATGATGAGATAATCTGGTCTCCTATAAGTATATAGATAATTATTTTCCAAAATCTCTCTGATCAATATTGATGTGATTAATGATTAGGATACAGATTTTTAGTAGGAGCACAATCAATAATGTGAGTACTTCTGTTATGCTGTCTCAATAGGACTGTAATATGCAGGTGATGGCCATTCAAGGCTGTTCACCCTTTATTTTGCCCATATCCTAGTTCAATCATAAATAGGGAGAAAAAGGATTCTAGGAGAATAAAAAGGAGCCAGCAAATTAGCTTTTTCTCTAAAGCTCTTATGTGCTGTCTATTACATGCTAAATCTAACACCACCACATTCAAAATTTGAAACTTGGCCAAATACTTCTGATAGACCAGATTTAGTGGATAGAATATTCAAAATAAAACTAAATTCATTAATACATGATATAACTAAAGGACACTTATTTGGGAAATGTGTGGCTTTTGTTTATACCATTGAATTTAAAAAAAGAGGCCTTCCACATGGACATATACATTTAATCCTGGAAGAAAAAGATAACTTGAATATGGCAGAAAGAGTGGATTCAGTAATTATTGCTGAACTGACATATCCAGAAAAACATTCAAAACTTTATGAGATTGTAACTCACAGAATGATTCATGGGCCATATGGAGATATAAATCCAAATTCACCATATATGGAAAATAAAACATGTACAAAAAAGTTCCCAAATAATGTCAAATGTAAACTTATGCTTATTGTAATGGATACCCTTTGTATAAAATAAGAGGACAAACTGCTATTATTCGTGGCCAAAAGGTTGACACTAGATATGTAGTTCATCAGCAAATGTGGATTGTATGGAAGTACAAAGCACACGTAAATGTGGAAGCTTGAACTTCTATCACATCCATAAAATATGTGTATAAATGTATATACAAAGAATAAGATGCAGCAACTGTTGTTGTGCAAGGTGCAAAAAAATGAACAAGACAATCCAATTTTACATTATGAACTTTAATCTCTTTAGATGCTCGCTATGTCAGTGCTCCACAGGCAATGTAGCCTCTTCTGAAATTTGTGATGCATGATCAGTCACATTCTGTGTATCGATTAGCTGTACATTTGCCACAAAGTCAATTTGTTTGCTTTACTGCAGGGAATGAAAGAAATGCCTTAGACAAAAATGAACATAGAGCAACAACACTTACTGCTTGGTTTCAATTAAATTGTCAGGACACTGAGGCCAGATAGTTTTTGTACATTGAGCTTCCATATAACTATGTATTAGTTAATGGCAAATGGCGACAACGAAAAAAGTTACAAATAAAATTATCCCAAGAATTTACACCATTAGTGCGATAGACATTGAACGTTTCAGTTTAAGACTACTTGTTTTACATGTTATGAACATTTACACACAGTGAATGATAGTTTATGATACTTTCCAATTATCTGCAAGGCATCAAAATTTCTTGGCAGATGATAAGGAATGGGAGAGATGTCTAGAAGAATCAGCACTAAATCAAATGCCAAAGCAAGTGAGAGAACACTTTGCATTCATTAGCATCTTTTGCAATGTACCTGATGCATTAGCTTTGTGGGAAACATTTAAATTAAATATGTGTGAAGACTTTTTGAAAGGTTACAATGAGACCATTGTGCTATTAAAGCATTAATGCAAATTCAAGAAATCTTTCTTTGTCATGGATTCAATTGTGCAAATTTTAATCTGCCTGATCCTGGACTTATAGATGCAATTAACTTTAAAGAGTATGACACTGAGATTGAATACCATAATGCACAAGAAAAAATTGCAACTTTAAATGCATTACAACTGCAAGCATTTAACATCATATATACAAATACAATAGATGATGACATGCTCAAAGAGCTTTATTTCTATCTAGATGGCCCTGGTGAATCAGGAAAAACGTATCTATAATTTATTGATGAGTTGCATTCGAGCACAGGGTCAAATATAGTTACATAGTTACATAGTAATTAAGGTTGAAAAAAGACTTTCAGTCCATCAAGTTCAACCTCTGCAATATGAGGATTAGTTATTAATTAGTTGTTAATTGTCAAATAATTATTAATCAACTATTTATTTATTTTCATTTTTTTTAATTATTATTTAATTCAGAGGAAGGCAAAAAGAAAAAAAAACAAATGAAGCTTAGCCAATCGTCTCGAAGGGAAACAAATGAATTCCTTGCTGACCCCAGATACTGGTGATCGGATTTCTCCCTGGATCAATACACTCTCTCTAATAATCCAGGATCACCCTGAATTCCCTTCTTAGTTAGAAATAAATCCAGTCCCCTTTTAAAGTTATCTTTCGAATCCACTGTCACCAACTCCTCTGGTAGAAAATTCCACAGATTAACCACTCTTACTGTGAAGAACCCTTTACTTTCTTTAAGGTGGAATCTTTTCACTTTTAACCTCAAGGGGTGTCATTTTGGCAGTTGAAAACCTCTTGGCACAAAAAGCTCCCTTGACAAATCTTTATACTAACCCTGGATGTATTTACTGTATATAAAGTAATCATATCTCCTCTTAGATGCCTTTTTTCGAGAGAAAATAAGCTTAATTTGGTTAGTCTTTCTTCATAACTTAGCCCCTCCATTCCCCTTATTAGTTTTGTTGCCCTTCTCTGTACCTTTTCCAGCTCTAAAATGTCCTTTTTTTGAAGTGGTGCCCAAAATTGTACTCCAAATTCCAAATGAGGGCGTACTAGAGATTTGTATAGTGGCAGAATTATATTTGCTTCCCTGGCTTCTATACCCTTCTTAATACATGCTAATATTTTATTTGCCTTTGCAGCTGCTGCTTGGCTTTGAGCACTGTTACCTAGGTGGTTGTCCACAAGCACTCCCAAATCCCTTTCAATATCTGATACCCCTAGGTTTGCTCCATTAAGATTATAAATTGCATGGCTATTTTTCCTTCCCAGATGCATAACTTTATATTTATTCACATTAAATCTCATCTGCCATTTAGATGCCCATTCCTCAATTTTATGTAAATACATTTGAAGGGAAAGCACATCATTATATGATTTAATTACCTTTCACTACTTTGTGTCATCAGCAAAAATGGAGACACTACTGTACAGTCTATGTTAAAAGGAGTGGACCTAATACTGAACTCTGAGGAACCCCACTTACCACATTAGTCCAATCGGAGTATGTTCCATTTACAACAACCCCTTGCTTCCTGTCTTTTAGCCAGCTCTCAATCCATGAGTAGATATTTACAGCAATTCCTGTATCCCTTAGTTTGCACAATAGTCTCCAATGTGGCACTGTATCAAAAGCCTTTGCAAAATTCAAATAGACTACATCCACTGAGTTGCCTT
This sequence comes from Discoglossus pictus, assembly GCA_027410445.1. Classification (NCBI taxonomy): domain Eukaryota; kingdom Metazoa; phylum Chordata; class Amphibia; order Anura; family Alytidae; genus Discoglossus; species Discoglossus pictus. The sequence goes on from JAPZIH010001020.1 coordinate 72,885, forward strand.
CATCCAAGTTCCTACTAACCTCCTCTTAGAAACTAATTAGATTTGTTTAACATGACCTATCCCTCATAAATCCAGGTTGACTCCTACTTATAATCCTGTTCAAATAGATATATACTTGTATATTATCCAATATTGAACCCTTCTAAAAGCTTTCCCACTACAGAAGTGAGACTCACTGGTCTATAATTCCCCGGATTAGCTCTTGCTCCCTTTTTAAATATAGGTATCACAGCTGCATTTCTCCAGTCATCTGGTAGGGACCCTGTGTTGAGTGAATCTTGAAAAATTAAATATAATGGTTTGGCTATTACAGAACCCAGTTCCCTCAGTACCCTTGGATGTATTTCATCAGGACCAAGGGCTTTATTAACATTTATTTTTTCCAACTTCTTTGGATTTCTTCCTGCGTGAACCAGTTATTTGGTGAAGGTAGTTTAGCCCCATTATGTTGCAGTGTCCCAACCACTGGTACCTCCCTTGTGTATGCCGTAGAAAAGAACCTATTTAGCTCATCTGCCTTTTCCTTGTCACTAATTTTCAGACGGCCTGTGTCACATTGTAATGTTCCTATAGCTTCCTTCCTCGCCTTCTTCCCATTAATATACTTCAAAAATATTTTAGAGTTAGTCTTACTCTCTTGTGCAATTAGTTTTTCATTTTCTATTTTAGCCAGTCTAATAGCCCTTTTGCAAGCCTTGTTAATTTCTTTGTACTCCCGTAAAGCAGTCTCTGTCCCCTCTTGTTTGTATAATTTAAATGCCTATTTTTTACTCTGTATCTTGATCTTTAAATCATTGTTAAGCCACGTTGGATGTGATTTGCTCCTTTTACTTTTATTCCCACTTGGTATATGGTGATAACTATGTATATTTAGTAAGGATTTAAATGATGTCCATTTATGTTTAGTATTTTTACATGCCAGATTTTTGTCCCAGTCTTTACTTTGTATTGCTGCCCTTAGACCATTAAAATCTGCCCTTTTAAAATAAAGAGTTTTTGTTGGCCCGTTAAAATGTTTTTTTTTTTTTATTCAATCTCAAATGAGACTGTGTTGTGATCACTGTTTCCCAAAGGTTGCCCTATTCCAACATTTGATACTATATCAATATTATTTGTGATGACTAAATCTAAGATAGCTTCATTTCTAGTAGGTTCTTGTACAACCTGGGCCAAATAATGATCTCTGAGTGTACTCAAGAACCTGCTCCTCTTAGCTGAACTGCTAGTCTCATTTACCCTGTTTATTTCAGGGTAATTAAAATCTCTCATTATAAGAAGTTGCCCATGCTTAGCTGCATTTCCAATCTGTAACAATAATTATATTTTTTCACTTTCAGCTATATTTGGGGGATTATAGCATACTGCTGCAAAAATTATTTTGGAATTTGCTTCTCTGCTATTTAACTCTACCCACAAACATTCAACATTACCTCTAGTTCCACCATAAACATCTTCTCTGACTATAGGCTTAAATTCAGGCGTAAGGTACAGACAAATCCCTCCTCCTCTTTTACCAATGCCCCAATCTTTCCTAAATAGGTTATAACCTTCCAGATTAACAGTCCTATAATGAGATTCATCCCACCACGTTTCGGTAATGCCTAATAAATCCCATTTTCATTAATTGCTAATAATTCTAACTCCCATTTTTCCTGGCAAGCTTCTGGCATTAGCCAGCATATACCTTATGTTATGAGTTTGTAGTTTGGTGGTGTCTGCCACTATACTTGAGTTACGTAGTAATACCTCCCTATTGACTAAACTACCCCTCGCCCCATCACCTCCCCTATGAGTTGTTATGTCATCCCTTATAGCCTCTACACTTTCTGCTCCATTTACTTATATCTAGTCCATCCCCCCATCTACTAGTTTAAAGCACTGCCATTTGCAACCAATGGAATTGCCGCACTTTTGTTAGAAGGTGGCAGAACTGTGCATAGTGGATTTAAACTGCCAGTTCTCATTCTAGAAACATCAGTGTTGGATATTCAAATTAATTCATTACAAGCCAAAACATTTAAAAAAAGGAAATTAATTACATAGATGAGGCAACAATGATATTGTGTCTTGCCCTGCAATGTATTGATCGATTATTAAAAGAAGTTATGGTTAATGACTTGCCATTTGGTGGAAAGATGATATTGTTAGGAAGAGATTTTAGGCAAACATTACCTGTTGTGCCACATGGAAATAGAACTGACATTGTCAAAACATGTATAAAGATAAGTAAAGTGTGGAAAATATTTACACTC